>OMNS01029642.1:0-22198 GCA_900303225.1 Laemonema laureysi | reverse complement strand
CCCCCCCCCCGCAGGTGGTCTCGCTGTACGACTACAGCGCCGACCGCTCGGACGAACTGACCGTACGCCGAGGAGACGTCATCCACGTGCTCTACAAAGACAACCACAACTGGTGGTTCGGACGTGTGGCCACCGGGCAGCAGGGATACTTCCCGGCGACGTACGTCGTGGACGAGAGTACGTACAGGACGTATATACCGAGTGTGTGTACGGCGCTAGCTGCCCTGTTCGCCTGCTCTTTCATTTCCAATCACTCAGTCGTTCAGACACTTTGGATAAAAAAACGCTCGGCTGACTGATGCGATGTAAACTCAACACAACAATGTAAATCCATGCAAACGAGCTCCAAGTCATGATGCATGTGTATGTCCGTCCCGCAGGCGAGTTCCATGAAGATCTGGAAGCGCCACTCGGCGCTGGGTCGGACGGCCCTGGGGGTGAAAGGTCAACGCCAACCAAGGTCGGTCAGGGTGCTGATCTTGTGGGTGCACGGCGATGTGCCTGCTTCACCATCTGTAGCTGTATATTTATCCATCTAACTAACTGGTTAGCTACCAGTACTCTTTATATATATATATGGGACGCTTTGCTAAGCAAGGACAGGAATATTATTTTTCCATCTCATCTCAATTTCTTTCTTTCTCTCTCTCTCCACCGTTCTTTCTTTCTCCCTCTCTCCTTCTCCCCCTCTCTCCCTCCTCTCTCTCTCCCTCTCTCCCTCCACCTCTGTCCTCCAAGGTGTCTGCTGCCATCAGTTCTTCTGGAGAGCTACGCTTCCTCTCTGAGCAGGACACCGAGCCGGAGCTGACCAGCACCAAGTATGTTCTGCTGCTCCTGGGTCGGCCTAATATGAATATCGAACCACTTTGCTGGATGTATTTCATATTCGATAATAGTTTCATTTTACCACACCGGTCCCTTTTCCAAACATGAAACTACAATATTCACGTTAATACTAAAAACTACATTATGAAACTATGTCTAACGATTTAGAGTCAGGAGACAAAGGTCAATGTCCTCAACTCTGGGTCTGTCTCTTGCGTCTCCTCAGAAGGGCTCCTCGGAAGAAGAAGGTGAAGCGACACGGAGCACCTCCGCTCCCGTCCCAGGGCGCGACGTCCTCCGACCCGGACGCCCCCGGTTCTTCCGGCCGGCGGGCCAGGAAGGCCGGCAGACCGCTCCCGGAGAGGCCCGCGGGCCAAGCCAACGGTGCCTTTGAGCCGGACGTGTAGCCCCCCCCCTGCGGGGACCCCTGCCGACGCCCTCCCTGCTCATTCCCCTTTTCGACAGAAAGTTTTGGAAAACTTTCATGTAGTATTATTATTATTTTTGGTACTTTTTATATGTTTATCGTGGCAAACAATTATTCTTTTTTTTTTTTACGATTTAATTCTGAGCTCGGTCTGTTAACTTAGTTTTCTATGAAGTCAAGTTTTATAATCCATTTCGTCGAACCGAATGGCCGTTGGCTCGGCGGCACTTAAAGATTTCTACTTCAAATGATGAAATGACGTCCTGCACAACAAAGATGTATTATTTTGGACGAACATCTGTGTGTTAGCTGTGTATTGTTGATATAGTGTAAATATATAAGTAACATGGCAACATATTGTGGCAGTTTTAATTCACATGTCACATGTATAAAAATCAACACAATATTGAACAATTTCTAATATTTTTGTTTTAAAAAAGAACTGAGATTTTAATTCGAATGTACTTATCTTTATCTCCTCATCTCACACCAAAGAGGGTTTCAAATAAAAGATTGTACATGTTGGTCGTTTTCTTCCTTTTTTGACAACAATTAACCAAACTAAAAAGCTAAATCCACAACTGTGAAATGTGGAACAAATTTACATCTCTGTTGGAATGTGGGCCTCATAGGTTTTGGTTTAGTGGAAATAATATATTTGGGGTTGCATTGTTCGGGTCGCGGTCTACTCTCGTCAGGTGGTCGGGTGTGAGTGTGTGTTCGTTTGGTTGCTCGGCAGCAGTGTTTAGGAGCACACGTGGCCGGAGCCCTCGCGCTTGTAGGGTAAACAACACCAGTCACCAAACGGCTGCACTTCCTGACTCGGCCACTGGGGGGGTTTCACTATTTATCTCTCTTCCAGAATGTTTCCATTTGTCTTTCATGTGTTCTAAACGGTACACTGAGTTTGCGTTCATTCTAAATAATCTCATTTCATAATCAGTTTTCGTCCATGAACAGTTTTTTTTTTTTTACATTAAGCTCAATGAGAAGCATATAAAGACGCACAGCGTTTAGAAGAGTTTAAGAACCTGACGAGAAGGCACACTTAAGTACGCAATGATGCCGCTGAACCACACACTCTAGGGTTGAACGACCGTCAGACTACTTCCCATCGTCGTTCCTTCCCCAATCATGTGGTCCACAGACAATAACCACAACAGTCATGAGCCCGGTATGGCCGCTGGTCAATGGCAGGTCTTTGTTCTACTCTGGAATGTGATATTAGGCCTGCCGTTCACACACGCCACATAAGTGTCTGTTCAGCACAACACAAACCGTTTGCATGGTTCTTCGAATTACAGTTGTATATACTTCAGCACTAAAGCCGCACGTTATTACGAATGAAATGGGAATTATTAATGCAATGGAATTAGTCCATACATATTACATTTAACAACTTCATGACAGAAAAAACCCCCAAACAAACGTGTTATTAACACTGGATTATGAATATTACAATTATTAAAATGAAAAATAAATTACATTAAACACAATGACAGAAAACATCTACATTACCCCCCGTTTATAATTGTTGTACTCCCTTTATAAGGCATGTCAGTTATTTTGTAAAATAACATTTTTTTGTATTCATGGCTATATGCTCGTCATAACTATGTCTGAACCATAGGCGGTGATTTCTTTGGCTTTTTTCAAAGTCACAAGCTGCTTGTTAGCAGAAGCTGCACGTCTGGACAGATCCCTCAGGCCAAAAGAGCGGTTTCTTCCTCTGGAGTATTTTTTCCAGTCTCCCGTGCAACACTTTAAAACAAGTCAAGTTGATTTCAGCCCTTAAATCACAGCTTCAGTCTCAAAGGGCTTCACATTATACTTCAGCCATCAACCCAGTCGTCTAAATGGCAAACTCAATGCAATTGGATGCAATAAGGGCCGACACATGTGCGACGCAAGCACAAAATGAAGTAGCTATTAAAGTTATTAAACGATTGTTGACTAATAATGATTGAAACTGAAATTTGACGCACAGATCGGCATTCACACAGTGAACACACATATCTACAGGACATCTAGGTGTGGTAAGGTAAACATGAGTGAGATTACCTGTGCTTCGTGAACCTTTCACTGAGATAATACACACCAAGTAGTGTGGCCTGTGGAAAAGATAAGGCGTACGTTTGTACCTCCAACCATGTGAACTCATTCCTGCGTTGTGACTGAAATGAACAACTTGTAAATCATTATCTCTTTGACACTACTTCCTGTATGTTTTCAAACATACAGGAAGTAGTGTCAAAGAGATAATATAATAGACAAGATAACAGTGTAACATAGTCTCTATTTGTTTATATGCCCTGGGATGGTCTTTTTCATGTCAGTGTACATTTTTCTAATTCTAGCTTAGCTGTCAGCTTAGCATCAGGTACCCTTATGTACCCTACATGCATGTATTTTCAGATAGGGGGAAGGGGAGAACATACAAGAGTCCCTGAACAATATTATTAAACTCACAGCCAAACCTGACAGCCCTCCTTGGATAGTTGCTGCCCACTCAAAGGTTAGATGTTGTGTGAGGAGGCCACCCATCATTGGTCCATACAACATCCTTCAACAAGAAGAACAGGAAACAAAACACACACACAAAACCACATTCTTATTTTCAGAAACAGGTTCAACATTCAGAGATTATTGTGTGGAAACACAACTTTAGCGAGGCTAGGCTCACTAGGACTTACCCTATGGACCAACATGCCCCAAACAGTCCGGATACCATTCCCAGAGTACTAAGTCCATCTTCAAAGCCCTGCTCGCTGTACCCCAAGAAGACAGAAGAAGAATAAATAATATATTATATTAGTATAACATTCAGACTAAATGTATGGGAATACGCCGCAGAGGAACTCACAATGCAGATGCAATGATCTCTGGGAAGATAGGGGTGATACCCATGCCGGTACCGAAGCCATTCACAGACAGCATGAAGATCGTCAACCACAGCTGGCTATCAGGAGGAACCCAAAACACGAGAGGAAACATCACTTCTGTAACCTAGGAACAAGTGTCTGGCCAATGTGAATAATGATCACATCAAGCACACCTGGGAATGTGAAAAAATGGCCCAGGCCCAAGAAAACAGAAGCCGAGAGCCATGAGAAGGCCTCCGAAAACCAGGAACCAACGCCTCACGGCCTGAAATGATGAACAGTAGTCTGTTACAGTGGTAGTGGGGTAAAGGGAAGGTCAAGCCAAGGCTTCAGTCAGAAGATCAGTGGTCCTGACCTCCCCTTAAGACTTGGGACTGAACTTGCAGCCTCTCTCTCTCATGGCTGGATAACTGCTCTAAACCCTGAGCCATTAGACCTGGGAAACAGTGGATCAGTACCAAGTTAATCAGTTCATCATTCGGCCACTTGAGACTCACAGGAAATTTGTCAGCAAAGAAACCGAGAACAGGCGAGCTCACACAGTAAGGCAAGGAGAACCCCAGGAAGATGAGGCCCACATGGCTCGGAGTGAGCAGGAACTACACACAAGGGAGATGGATGATTTTAAAAAACCTTTTAAAATCCCAATTTAAAATTCCCAATTCATGCACTCATTGCGACGTTTCAGATGCAATGCAAGTTGTAGGTTCCACAGCACAGACAACACACCGGCAGAGTGCTACTATTTTAGAGACGCAACCATAGCATCGACAATTGGGTCTTTCCATTACCGTGTCCATCGCAAACAAGGACAAGGTGGTGTCCAGGAAGCCTAGTCCTGAGCTAAATGTGAAGATCACAAAGCAGATGAGCAACACTTTGGGCAGTCTCAGCAGTTGGATAAAGGAGTCCCCAGAAGGGTCTGCATCTGTGCCACAAAAAAAAAACCAAGCACAACTTATATGTATAAAGGAGGATCCGTAGCACGCTAGTCCTATTTAGCTAAATATACTTAAAGGGACCCTTACGACAGCACGGCATGACCATTATATTAAAGGGAACCATCAGCAGTAGGATACAGCCAAGAACGAGGAAGGGAAGCTCGTATCCAGCGGCCTGGTACATCCACCCTCCTAGTGGCGGCCCCAAAATGAGGCCCAGTCCTGTGAACATCTGCAAACTACCCTGGAATGTAAAAATACAGCAAACATAAGAAGAAGGATTTACAATTCAACAGGGTTAGGCCCGTGACACAGTACTATAGACAAGCGAACATGGGACATATTGCTGCAGTTTGCGAGCACATGCTATGGGAAAAACACAGAAGAGACAAAACAAGACCAAGGATCATGTGTGTTCCTCATGACCAACATACCTCGTCAACATACCAGTGACATGTGGTTGAGGCGAGACCTACCAAAATGGTCGCTACATTGTCCGGGAAGACTTTAGACGCCAATGCGGTAGAAGAGGTGAAAGCCGCAGCGAAGCCCATAGCGTCGACGGTCCTCACGATGAAGCACAGACTAATGAAGGCAGCCCCTGAGGGGGCTCTGTCGAGGAACCTGGAGATGTCCAGAGAGGGAAAAGCCATTCAAGATGATGTCTTGTCATTACCACAGCACTGAGACAACCCTCCACCTCCACCTCCTCCTCCCTGACTGCAGGACCGAAGAGAAGTTGGTGGCCATTCACAGCCACTTCTCTCCTCCACATCTGTAGATTTTAGAAGTTGTACAATTTCAAATCCTTGGTTTTTGCCATTCAGGGTAGTTTCTGAATCTCTGAATCTCTTTCATTTGTCTCTGTGCCCCATCTTCCACTGCAGACTAATTGTCAGTCCAGAGTCTTGTCATGTGTCGTACCTTGAAGGTGGAACAAACTATCTAACTCTGTATCTCTGAGATGTAACTATTGACTACAACTGATAACAACAACAACAACAACAATAATAACAATAATACAAAAAACAGGGTAGTGTAGTGGAAAGGGTGTAGGACTCCCAGCCATTCATTATTATTCATGTTTAATTAATATTTCTAATTAACTTAATTCCCATTTGAAATTCTACATTTTTGTCTTTTATGGTATTATATTATTTATTTATTTATTTATTTAATATTTTGTATATTCTATTCAACGAATGCTTGACAAACCAAAGGCCTTCAATCTCTGATTTTCTGTAACTTACCCAAACATAATTGTGCATCCTCCTGACACAAACAGGCCTGCCACAAGCATGAGTTTTGCACCAATCTGGACAATCTGAGAACCAGGTACAAGAATATAGGATAGGTAACGGGCTACAATCAGAGAGGAATACACATCACGAAGTGTAGATGGATTAAGAGTGTAGTGGACTTACATATCTTCCCATTATCAGTGAACCGATGAAGTTGCTAAGTGCATAGCTGCCAAATATGAGACCGACCACAGTCTGACTTGCCCCCTTCTGTAACGCCTGCGTTTGGATATACATCATTATTGTGTCGTATGCTTGTCATAGGTCTACCTGTTCAAATTATTTGCATGGCAATGGCATGGGAAGGGAACATCTTTCCCTCGCGGTATTTATATAGGCTACATGAAACATCTCATCGGATGCCAATGTTGTCAACTGTGTTCGTTAGCGTGTCGATGAATGTTATGGCTCACCTCGTGGGGGAAGAATGGCGCAAGTATTGAATAGCAGATCATTGAGCCGAAGTTGACAGAAGCAACGCATATTAAAGTGAAGATCTGTGTCCGCGACAACCTCTCCGGCGGAGACCTTGCTGGTTCATCTTCAGTGTTACTCTCTGTCATACGAACATCAATATAGCTTTAAATCAAGCCTGTACGACAACTAAACAATGAATAATGGTGATGGTTAATGATAGATGAAAACTAAAGACGCGACAAAATAAATGCTAAATAACTGAGGGGGAAAAGAAAAGATTAAAATAATTCTTGACACATCGGAAATTATTTTCTAAATATTATTTCACTAAATAAATCACGAACCTGTCTCTTTGAGTTCCGTGAGGTCATCGGGGTCCATGTCAAACGCTGGATTTGGTTTTCTTCTCACATGCCAAAAATCATGAATTGTGACAGTAGCACTCCTGAGCTACGAGATTAAAACCTAACCGAACCCTCCAGATGAACATCTCCGGCAAGTGTCCCCAGGGACTGGACGGTCTATTGCCCGGAGTCTGGACGGAGGCGCCAGGATAGGGCGGTCACTCTGTCCGAGTCTGCCCCCTTTTTTCCCCTTCATATTCTTGTCCATTTTCCCCATCTTCCTCTATCAGAGGATGAGGAGGATGGTCATGACAACGTGGAGAGCGAAGCTGTCTTCAGTAAAAAGGCTAAAGCCAATAGGTTCTCCACTGCTGGAATTAACTGGTTCAGCGGTGGTAGAAAAGACGCGTCCATCTGAGTTGCTGCCCTGTCGTGGTTTTGGCTTTGCCTGTTCATTGTCTAGTTGTGTATTTCTATGTGTATTATGTTTCCTGTCTAGTTCTTCTAGTTCTACGTGTACCGTGTTGCCTGTCTGCCCCAGCTGTGTCTCATTTTTGTTAACCTGTGTCACCTGCACGTTAAATTAAACACCCAGTTTTGGGGTTTAATCACCACCTGCCTCACTGTCCTGCATTTGGGTCCTCACCACACCACCCTTGTGACATGCCCAGGACCACCTTTTTAATATTCCTCGAGTCCTCAAGGAAAGTATGAAAGAAACCATTCAGGTTACACACTATATATGAAATAATCTCTGATCCCCATTCACCAAACCTTCCCTCTGCAGAACTTTGTACCATTCAGACAAGGCAATCTAAATCACGTGGCTCAAACTACAAGTTTGTGTTGTATTAACGCTGTTCAATGCCAGATCTTAGTTCTAATCTAGGGCCAGATGGACAAGTGTTGGCAAACACAAACTGCTCTTCTCCTACAGTTCTTCATACATCTGGTCTAAAGCAACAATGAATGTCCAATTCAGTGTATCCTGTGTATTTTAACTATATTGTTTAATGACAGAAAAAGTACACACATGCAAATAATAACAACAACAATACCAGTTAAACACCTGATAACCATGATTCAAATAATTAAGATTACATTGAAATTATTACATTCAATAAGGGGGAAATGATCCAGGCCAAACAGCTAAGTAGCCATGTTTTACATTTCCAATAGATAATTATATAATAATCAATAAAGAGAAGTCTGGTCAGTCCCTATGTTCCAGGCTGCTTTCCGAACCATATACACAACATATTTCTGACCATGACAAAGACCTGTTTAAGATGCCTTCTAAACTTGCTCCATACAACGTTCAAGTGGTTTGAGTCCTAATATAGTAGGAGTGATTTCAGATTTACACACAGAAGTAAGCTAGTGGCTCTACAATCAACGTGGGTCTTTATTAAATCATTGTCTAAGCCCACACATGAAGAATCGAATGAGTCAAACATAAATCGACTATTGCTATCCGACAGTCCGATACGAAACAACCACCACTCTCCGTCAGGAGCTGTAGGTTCTGGTGGGTCCTGGTGGACTGGGAGGTTGTGGAGGTCACCGCAGGTTGGAGCCATTAGGGCCGGTCCAAACACTGCATCACAGTCTTCCTCAGCTGTTTGTCAGGGCAAAAGCCGGTCTGTTTCCCCTGGAATACTGTTTCCAGTTGCCTGCGCAACACTTTATAAAATACAAAATAAAAGTATGAACTTTAAACTGCACTGCGCAGTGTATACATATAAATGAATGCAATGAAACTACAGCAAATAAACGTAGCTCTCACAGTCAGGACATCTAGGTTTGAGATTAGCTAGATTACCTGTGTTTCTTGAAACTTCCGTAGAGATAATTCAACCCAAGTAGCGTGGTCTGTGGAAAAGAGAAGGCATAGATTTGTAGACTACAAGCGTTTGAAAAACCGTATAAGCTGAAGAACCCCAACATGCTTTGTACACCAACATGCCAAGAACCCCAAAAATACTAGGTACCCTAACATGCTATGTACATGAATATGTTTTTGAGGTCAGAGGATGGGGAGAACAGTCCCTGAACAATATGATCAAACTTACAGCCAAGCCTGACAGCCCTCCTTGGATAGTCGCTGCCCACTCAAAGGTTAGATGCTGCGTGAGGAAGCCACCCATCATTGGTCCATACAATGCCCTTATCGGAGAAGAAAAACAACAAATTCTTATTTTCAAACAGGTCCAAGACTCAGAAGTCATACTGTGGAAATAACAATACGACTTAAGCTTGATATTCATCACCAAACGTGTGTCTTATGTACATTTAAATGAGTACAATGATGCCTAGGAAAATTAGGCATCATCAACACTATTTTCTGCTCTCTCTCTTTACAGAAGTAGCATCTAAGTGCACTTAACACACGATACACTCGGTGTTATCCTCAGTCGGTCCAGTCTGGATAACAATAATGATTATGTAAGTGGTTAATGTCAACTGGACATGATACATGAGGTATTGTAATCAATGAATTCACAATTCAGCCCATTGTGTACCATGTGACTGACACAGTAACAACCAATAGGCGAGGCTCACTGGGACTTACCCCATGGACCAACATGCCCCAAACAGTCCGGACACCATCCCCATAGTACCAAGTCCATCTCCGAAGCCATGCTCCCTGTTCACACCCAAGAAGATAATTCATAATTATTCAAATGAAAAATAAGTAATATATTGTTATATATTAGTACAATATTCCAACTCGACAGAGGCTATGGGAATATGGCAGATGTGATTCTGAAGTAACTCACTGCGTTGCTGCAATGATCTCTGGTAAGCTAGGCATGATACTTATGCCCATACTGAAGCCAATCACACACAGCAAGAAGATCAGCAACCACAGCTGACTACCGGGAGGAACCCAAAACAAGAGAGGAAATGTCACTTCACCAACCCAGGAATGAGCGTCTGGCCAACCTGAATAATTTGATATTGCGCACACCTGGGAATGTGGAAAAATGGCGCTGGACCGAGAAGACAGAAACCGACTGTCGAGAGAAGGCCACCGACAATCATGAACCAAGGTCTTGTGGCCTGAAACGACCGCCAATAGAAGTCATGGGTATTGGGGGGTAAGAGGTCTGAATGAAGCTGTGGCTTCGTCAGAAGATCGGTACTCCTAACCTGAGAACATACCCTAACTTCTGAAAACAAAAACATTTGTAGTCTTGCATTCCATATATCAACAACATATCTGATGTTGTTTTTTCTGGAATGAAAAAACAAGGAACATATTTATGCCTATTATCATGGTATCGTGGTAGATGTATTCATATAGTTTTAAAAACACAAAAGACATTTCCGGGGGACAGCTCCAGCTGGAGACAGGCCACCAAACACGGGGATGTCTGGTCACCTTATCCTAACCTCCCCATGGTCACCATGTACACTCAAAACATATTACAACCATAACAACACTGGCAAGAGTTTTGAGGTTGAAGTGTTTACGACCCCACTTGAGACTCACAGGATATTTATCAGCAACGACACCGAGAAGAGGCGCGCTCAGACTGTAAGGTAAGGAGAACCCCAGGAAGATGAGGCCCACGTGCCCCGGGGTGAGGTGGAACTAGACACAAGAGAGAGGGATTGCCATGTGATGTTTATGTGACAGAATACCACAAGAAAATAGCATTGGTTATAAATCATACAAAACATAGGGAGACGTAAACACGACCTCAACAACATTGTAACACTTTGGTTATTTGGGTTACCTTTTCTATCGCAAACAAGGACAGGGTAGCGTCCACGAATCCCAGTCCTGCGCTAAATGTGAAAGAAAGAAAGCCGATGAGCAACACTTTGGGGATTTTCAGTAGTTGGAAAAAGGAACTCTCAGAGGGCTCTCCATCTGTGTGACAAAAAAACAAGTACAATTATTAAGTATTATATGAAGTTATTACCACAGGAAGTCCTCTTTATCTTAAAATACTCAAAGACACTTATGATCAAGTCTTGTACTGATATTTCTGAACCCTTACCACAGCTTGGCAAGACCATTATATTAAAGGGAACCATCAGTAGTACGACACAACCAAGAACAAGGAAGGGAAGCTCGTATCCAGCGGCCTGGTACATCCACCCTCCTAGCGGCGGCCCCAAAATGAGGCCCAGTCCTGTGAACATCTCCAAACTACCCTGGAACGGAAAAAATACAACCAAATGAAAACACACGTGACACTCCAGTAGCTACTGTAGAAAAATGGAAGCACGGCGCATTTCGGCAGTTTGCTAGCATATATGGGGAACATGGGAGACAAAACGAGGCATAATGTGCTTTCCCAGTGACCCGCACAACTCGTCAGCACGCCGGTGACATCAGGACAGGCTGGACATACCATAATAGTTGCTACATTGTTTGGAAAGACTTTCGATATCAACGCGACAGAGGACGTCATGGCCGCAGCGAAGCCCACAGCGTCGATGCTCCGCACAATGAAGCAGAGAGCGATGAACACAGTCCCTGAGGGGGCTCTGTCAAGATATCTGTTTGAAACAAGAGGGACACATAGTACATAGTACTTCAATTAAATTTTAATATTTAGTAGACTATCACATGTTATTGTATTCTATTGTAATCAACCCGTCAAACCCTCAATCTCCCATTTTCTGTAACTTACCCAAACATAATTGTGCATCCTCCTGACACAAACAGGCCTGCCACAAGCATGAACTTGGCACCAATCTGGACAATCTGAGAACCAAGTAGAGTGATAGTTACAGGTAATACAATCATAGAAGAAGAATACACATGGAGGTGGAAGTTAAGAGTGTAATAAACTTGCATATTTTCCCATTATCAGTGCACCAAAGAAGTTGCTGAATGCGTAGCAGCCGAATATAAGGCCGATGACTGTCTGGCTGGCTCCCTTCTTTACCGCCTGTGGTGGAATAAAGAGGAAGGGGTTACGTGTCAGGTGTGAAAATACTGTTTCATGGTACATATGTCCCACATGATATTTCACACATCAAGTGAAATAGGCTGTCGATTGAACCCATGGCCATATAGCTCACCTCGTGGGGGAAGAATGGTGCAAGTATTGAATAGCAGATCATCGAGCCAAAGTTTACAGAAGCAATGGATATCAATGTAAAGATCTGTGTCCGTGACATCCTCTCTGGCGAAGAACTTGCTGGTCCATCTTCATAAAGTTAGAGACATGACAACTGGATTAACTCCAAGATACATGAAGAAAATAAGGTTATTTGGCCTAACGTAAACCACATACCGTTTTCTGTGAGTGCAGTATTTTCATTGGGTTCCATGTCAAACGTTGGATTTTGGTTTTCGTCTGTGTTAAAATCATAAAATGTGGCAGTAGCATTCACAAACTACAATATTAAAACCCTCCAGGTGAACACATCCAAAGCCGATGCCTAGAGGCAGTCAGATTTGGCAATTAGGAACTTTACACACATGAAACCAAATGAAGGCCTACTATAACAACATTACAAACTCCAAAGCATTTCAAAGACGGTAGCCTATTTCATTAAGACCCTAGGCTTAGGTTACTTTACATATTTGTTTCACTAAAAAGAGAAGAAGGAAAGACAATAAGGCAACCAAGTAAGGTTTACGTAAGGTAGGCCGACGTTTTAAAGGTGCTGTATGTAACAATGACACCGAACGTTTAAAATTGGTACGGCAGTCCAAATTCATTTTGAATTTGGACTGCAGTATTCACAAGATTTACCCGTGTTTCAGCACGGCTGTGGTCGTGGAGCGTTTTCGAAAGAGAACGAGGCTTTTTAGGTTGGGTAGAATCTATAACCATCTCAGTTGATCTAGTTCGCTTGTTTACTTCCATGGCGGCAGCATGCTGTGTTTGTGTGCCAATTTGTTTGTAATCTGGCAACCCCGGAGTACTCGGAGAATAGTAAACACAGACCAAAACACAAACAGATTTCAGAGGACAACTTACGGGCTGTAGTATTGCTGTTGGAGAAACCAGTATTTAGACGTGGCATGTTTTCCTAATCTCATTTAACCTACAGTCGTAATTTTATGATTTAGTACAGTGCGGTTTCTGTTGTTTTTTGTTTTTTGAACATATACCTAAATTCCCTAAATTGCTATCTGTAGTGTATGGTTTACACGTTTTAGATTATTAGCATTGCTTTGAAATTAAGCTAGCGGTAAACAGTTTTGTTCATTTCTTTTCAGGTGAAAATGCATTAATGAAACTATTATTTGAAGTCAAATGTCCGGCGTTTGAGCATTATTATCCGACTTTGAAAAGTCTATGCCATAGGCGGTCTATGGTATAGACAGTCTACGCAATAGTCATAGACAGTATAACAAAATCGCTCCTTAGAAGTGTATCCTGCTAGCTCTACAACAGCAAAAATAGCAGGTTGCTGATGGTTGGCCACTACATTCAAGAAGAAAAGGTAATTACCTAATACATTTTGATTCTTATTAACACGTATGGCGTATGGTGGCCCCTGACGTAAGCGGTTCTTGGTTGTAGACCAGCCAAGTGTTGGTTCTGCTCTGGAACCACTTTTCCTGAGCGAGAGCCTGTTCTTTTGCTGTCAAAACGACAATAACTGGTTCGACATAAGGCGCCGGCCCTCAAACTGCCTTGGTGGGAAAAGGGGTATAAGACGTCACTCTTCCCCTTGGACTCTGGGAACAGCAGACGAAGCCACACAAGAAGAGGATTAGAAGTTTGTTTCGCTGCGTATAAGTTCCGGGTGCAGATCCAGGGCTGTGACGGAACCAACCAACTGGACCATATCACATTCCTCTCAGAGTCAACAGTTCATGTCACCGTTGGTTACTGTCAGTCATGACAATATGAAACAGTAATCACGCTGGGTGGACAGCAACTGGAAGTGTGCAGTGCGGAAAACTAGTAGCGGTTACTCTGTGAGTGTGAGACTTACCTTGGCAGTAACTTCACACTCAGTATATTTCACAATGGAGTCTTTATTTGTACTATTACCACGAACATAGAAACGAACGTGGACCCGAGTGCCTGCCCCCTATTATTGTCATTACGCACCCCTACCCAGAAATAACTCCGCAGTCATCTTCTGCCCTCTAGTGGTGTAAACCTTGGTTAAAAATGGTGTCTAGATTTGGTCATACAGAGACAGTCAACGCAAAACGGACATTCTCACACACCATCTTTATATGCAATTATGCCATACACACTCAATATATATAATTTGTATGACAGAAAATATTACACATATTTTGTAAAAAATCCTACAAAAATACCAGTTATCAACACTGGATGACCCTTATTCAAAATTATTGATTACATTTTAAAAAAAAACACCTGCATTACCCCATTTATAATTGTTAGAATCCAATTATAATGGATGGTCGCTATTTTATAAATAACGATAATAAAAAAAAAAGATTGACAGGGAGCCGATCGAATCATAGAATCAGCTGAAAACTGGACGTTTTCATACTCCAATCATATGTAACGTGGGAGAAAAAAAAACCAGTACCCATGAGCGACAGCGCAACTAGCTGTTATTTGAGTTTGCTGCATATATACACATGCAACAGCGCGGACGTTTGACAAGTAGAAGTGCTCCGCTCCGAAACCCGGGCTCCTCTTCAGTTAAACACTGATAGACACGCTGAGAGATCAAGATATGTTTGATATCCAAATATATATCCATGTCTTTCCAGCTTTACACTATTGCAGTTACTAAACCATTTGTTCAGAGTTTACTGATGTAGTTTTAGCGTCTCATTCAAGAATGAGGTATCGCTGCGTATGCATGCATCTGATAACAACTTGACGGTCTTGCATTTATTCCATTAAGATTACAATGACAGACACCGTGTGGGTTCTTTTTAGCAGTTTGCCGTGTCAGCCATCTTGGCAGCGGCGTCTACAGGTGTGCGTGCAGGTAGAGCAAGGTGACAGGTTCTGCAGGCGAGGCTGAGGAATACATTGAGGAACGGCATTTCCTAATGAAAACATTTTTTCAAAGCTTCTGAAAAACAACACAAAACGTACATACGTTAATATTTTACAGATGTATGCTAATCACAGCCATCTCTGAACCATATAACCCAGGCAGTGTTTTCTTTAGCTGTTCGTCAGGACCGATCCCTCAGGCCAAAAGATGTATTCTTTCTCCTGGATTTTTCCCCGATTTCTCTGGAGCACTTAAAAACAAAACAGAAGAAAATTAACTTTGACCTCCAGACTGTTTTTGGCATTCACACAGTGAATGCATACAAAATCAATACAATTAGTAAATAATACAATATATTTTTATCGACAGTCAGGACATGTATATCAATTTGAGCGAGATTACCTGCGTTTCTTCAAATGTTCATAGAGATAACACAACCCAAGTAGTGAGGCCTGTGGAAAAGATGAAAAAAATATTATATAGCGCCTTTCAAGTGACCCAAGGACACACATAGCAGACAAATAAAATTATACAGGAACAGAAAATAATGACAGCAAATATTGCTGTCATTATAGAGGCTTTAGATTCAGAGGAAGGGGAGAACATACTAGAGTCCCTGTACAATATTATTAAACTTACAGCCAAACCCGACAGCCCTCCTTGGATCAATGCTGCCCACTCAAAGGTTAGACGTTGCACGAGGAAGCCACCCATCATTGGTCCATACAACATCCTTAGGAGAAGAAAAACAAAAATTAGGGTTCATTATATTGAACACAATAATGCCTCAAGAAAAGTGCTAGAATTAATGTAGAGAGAAAACGGTACCATGTGACTGACACAGTCACAACCAATAGGCTAGCCTCACTAGGACTTACCCCATGGACCAACTTGCCGCAAACAGTCCGGACACCATTCCCGTAGTACTAAGTCCATCTTCAAAGCCCGCCTCACTGTCCCCCAAGAAGACAAAACATATTCAAATTAAAAATAAATAACGTACCATAACATATTTGTGTAACATTGCGACTCTAAAAGGCAGTATATGGGAATATGGCAGATGCAATAGTAACTCACAGTGCAGTGTCAATGATCTCTGGTACGCTAGGCAAGAGACCTATGCCCATGCCGGCGCCATTCAAACACAGCATGAAGATCAGCAACCACAGTTTGCTTCAAGGAGGAACCCACAACGAGAGGAAATGTCACTTCATTAACCCAGGAATGAGTATCAAATTATTCAGATTGGTCAGACAATCGCACCCAGCACACCTGGGAATGTTGAAGAACGGCGCAGGACCAAGAAAACAGAAGCTGACCGCTGTGACTTCGCCACCGATGATCAGTAACCAACGTCTTAGGGCCTGAAATGACGACCAATAAAATCAATGGTATTGGGGGTAGGAGGAATGTCAAGCCAAGGCTTCCTTCAGAAGAGTGCTCCTAACCTCCCCTTAGTTACCATGCATCAAAGCTAAAAACACTAACATTCTCTAATGCAAGAGTTTTGGGATTTAACTTGGCAACCCGTCCAATGGCTGAATATCTGCTCTAAATCCTCAGCCTTTAGATCTGCCGAAAAGGTGTTGGTCTTAGTCCAGCCTAATGATGTCACAACGTGTTTGCAGTGCCAGTTGAGACTCACAGGATATTTATCAGCAAAAACACCAAGAACAGGCGAGATCAGGCAGTAAGGTATGGAGAACCCAATGAAGATGAGGCCCACATGGCCCGTCGAGAGATGGAACTAGACACAAGAGAGAGGGATCGTTATGATGCGAAAACCGTCGTTTTCCAACTGATGCATTTATTGCGGTGTTTCAGATATGATTGTATAAGTTGTATCGGTTCTAATGCACAGAAAACACAACATCAGCAACATTGGATATTTGTATTACCTTCCCCATCGCGAACAAGGACAAGGTGGCATCCAGGTACCCTAGTCCTGAGCTAAATGTGAAACTCACAAAGCAGATGAGCAATACTTTTGGGATTTTCAGCAGTCGGAAAAAGGAGTCCTCAGAGGCCTCTGAATCTGCGCCACACAAAAAGGAAGAGGGTACTTAAACAGATGTACTACCAAGTCACATCTAGTCCTGACATTGCTGAACCCTTACCGCAATTCGGCATGACGATCATGTTAAATGGAACCATCAGCAGTAGGATACTGCCAAGAGCAATGAATGGAACCTCGTATCCAGTGGCCTGGTATATCCACCCTCCTAATGGCGGCCCCATTATTAGACCCAGTCCTGCGAATATCTCCAAACTACCCTGGAATGCAACAAAAGGAAACTATGATTTTCAAACTATACAACTCAAGTCATAATGTGCTTTTCCAGTGACCCACACACCTCTCTCTTAAATAAGGGTAGTTTAGACCTACCAAAACAGTTGCTACATTGTCTGGAAATACACTAGATGCCAACGCAATAGAGGAGGTCAGGGAAGCAGCGAAGCCCATAGCGTCGATCATCCTCACAATGAAGCAGAGCGCAATGAACACTCCCCCTGAGGGGGCTCTGTCAAGAAATCTGTAAATAAAACAAATGCAAAGATTCACTTGCATCAGGAAGATCAGGTGGTTAACTATCGGCTCTGGTCGTCTCATGGCTCAACTACTGCAATGCTTTACTGTCTGGGCTACCAGTGTGTGCTGCTAAAGCTCTGCACAGGAGATGAAGTGCAGCAGAATGCAACTGGTGTTGAGCCAACCTATGTGTGAGTATGTCATGCTACTGTAAAGCCCCCTCCACTGGCTCCCTGTTGATATCTGCATCATTTTGCACTTGACTACAACTAATAATAATACAAACAACAACATTTTCTGTAACTTACCCAAACATAATTGTGCATCCTCCTGACACAAACAAGCCTGCCACTAGCATGAACTTGGCACCAATCTGGACAATCTGAGAACCAAGTAGAGTGATAGTTACAGGTAATACAATCATAGAAGAAGAATACACATGGAGGTGGGTGGGTAAAGTGTGCAGAGTGTAATGAACTTACATATCTTCCCATTATCAGTGAACCAATGAAATTGCTAAGCGCATAGCAGCCAAATATGAGGCCGACCACAGTCTGACTGGCCCCCTTCTGCAACGCCTGCGTTTGAAGAAGGAGGAGGAGGCCATTGGAAGTTATTGTGTAGTCTCTGAACCCAAGCTTGGTGTACATATTGCATATTTATATGATGATGTTGCAGTGCACATCTTTTTTATTGTTTTTACAAAACAGCAGCTTTATCCCTAACTTACCATGTGGGGGAAGAATGGTCCAAGTATTGAATAACAGATCATTGAGCCAAAGTTGACAGAAGCAACAGATATCAATGTAAAGACCTGTGTCCGCGACATCTTCTTCCGGGGAGGACTCGTTTGTTCAACTTCAGCATTGCCCTCTGTCGTGTGAATATCAACATGTCTTTGAATTAATACTTCATGAAAACTAAACTAAGGGTTAGGGTTATTAGAACATCATTTTGTATGCTTCCTAATGCACTGCTTAGCCAGATACATTCACAGTAAACAAGGTTTTAAACCTGCACTATGCCACACACCACCAAAGGATCTTTTCTGGCCTTCTCTGACACAGGTAGAATGTTGTTCTACCTGTTATTGGGGAGTTGATGTTCCAGGCCTGAGCAGGTGGTAAGTGCTGACATGTCCCAGCTCTCTCCTCGAGTGCGTGTGGTGAGGCTGGTTTAACCTGTGTGCCTTGATCACTCATGCACAACAGGTGTGCAGCCTCACCCAGCAGCCCCAGAGTCTAATTAGTCTGCCTTGGGCCCAGGTGAGGCTGCTTAAACCAGCCACCATCCACACACACACACACACACTCCACATAGGCCTAGTCTACAGATAACTTGAACTAAACGTTATTATAAACAATTTGGTCAGATACGTAGCTGAACATAAACATGAACAGCCGAACATTCCAAAGCAGAGCAAATTAGGTTAGCTATGTTGTATTAGTTATATATTATTAGTTAAATTATTACCAATATAAAAAAAGATATAGCCTATGCTCTTTTTAAAAAGGTGGTTGGCCTAAACGGGGTTGTACACTCTGCCATCACATCAAAAGTGTTTCAACAGTTGTTATTAAAGATCTGGAGACGGCACTTAGAAAGCACTCAGAAATGTGACATATCTACTGGAAGTGTTTGCACTACCACTAATAAAAATAATGATAATAATCTGTCATAAGTCTCACAAACAGTAAATCGTTGCAGTAAAAAAGTTAGGCTACATAGTGCTGGTTAGCATGGGCAGAATCAACTTAAATAAATTACTAACCCGTTTCCTTAACTGCAGTATGTTCAGCAGACTCCATGTCCGTCTTTGGATTTGGTTTTCTTCTTGTGTGTTAAAATCACCAATTGTGAACCAGAGAATCACCTACCCTAAATGATAATGTAGCCTAACATGTCCAATACAGTCCGACAGTCATCAGCTGGAAAGTACCAGGAATTGGACATTCTGTCGTCAGTCTATATAGGGCGCTCTGACTGTGTCTGACAATGTCAGGCTATATGTAAAGTCACTCTTGGTCACTTTACATAGATGTAGAATGTGTGGAAATGAGCAACTCAAAACCCTTAAAAAAAAAAAAAAAAGCAGTTGTGGTCTCATAAAATATTTGTTTTAAAAAAAGGTCGGTAACAGTAACAAAGTATCTAGTGCCATTTGAATGAAGTGTCTATGTAGGCTAGATGATATCATCATATATCATATATCATATATATCAAAACTCTTAATCTAATACCAAAATAAATGCTATTGTATGTTGCAGGTATGGGGGATCCAGACGGTCTGATAATGCACAATTGGTTCCCAAAACCACTACTTTGCATAGCCTACATGAAAGTATACTTAGGGAAATGATCAATTATTAAAAACTCAAAAGCATTTCAAAGAAAGTATTTTATTAAGTTCCTGGGCTTATAAACCATTACTTTACATATGTATTGTTTTACCAAAAAGAAAAACCTGAAAAGAAAGACAATTGGGCAACCAAGTAAGGCAGTAATAACTGACAATAACTAAGTATCAAAGTGCCATTTTAAAATGAAACGTTTATGTAGGCTACTAGATTATAGGCTCAGGAAAACAACTCTTCCAAATATTTTCCAAAAAAGACAATAATAGACATCTGTAAATATTCACCAAAATCATACTTTACGTTAGCAGCAACTCTACATATGTCTTGCACCTGGTGTTTTATTAACATTTTTGCACTTCATATACCTTTGCTTTACAACAAATATCATTGTTGAATGAAATCATGAATTAAGTCATCCCTCAGTGTCGTCACTATGAAAAAGCAAATGACTGAATGAACACAGGAACTAGCAACATCTACCCACTACTTTGTTTAATTCAACGTGAAATGGTCTCGACAAAGGCTATTGATTACACACACAGCACAAGCAGCTTCATATAATCGTTTTGCAAGTACATCAATTTTAATTCGCATTATCGCAGACATGCTCAGCCTAGCCAAAGCAGCATGACCTCTAGGAGGCGAAGCACTTCACATTCAAGGAGCGTAATAATAACAACCGACACACAGACGACACACAAAGCCAACCAAGCGATGGAAAAAACCCCAGAGAACTCAAGGGGTCAAGGGTCAATTCCTCTTGCTCCTCATTCTCAATTTCCTAGGATAACGGATGGATCATAAATATATAGAATTTAAAAAATAAGCACTATAATATTATTATTTTTTGGCAATTTGAAAGGTAAATAGTTTTGTTACTTTATCACACCAGCTAGTGATCGACATAAGAAGCACTAATGAACGCATTGTTTTTCCCTTGGGAAAATTGATCTCTTTGCATACACTCACAAATGAAAGCAAAGAACTAGGCCAGTTGAAATATGCACCATTAATTGTTTGCATTCGTTGTGAAATGTAATAAGTGCTGAAGTCATCATATGTAAACCAATTTGAGCTGGGAAAAATGCCACTGCCACTGATGGTTAAATATATATTTTTCAAAAATATATTTCTTTTAAACCTTTATTTATATAGTGGACTTTTTTTATAGCGCAATACCTATAGCCAGCTTAATAGTCCATAATGACTTAATAGTAATTGGTCTTAAAGTGACATATCTATCCTATCTATTGTAAATTATGTGCATATTTAAGATAATTTACACATTACATTCCTTCCCAATACTTTGTAGCTTATTCCCTTTGTGAATTCCTAGTTTTTACCTAAACCCAATGCATGTCCCATTTGAATAACAACATAATTATTATTGAGTACAAATCAGAAGAGTCTTTTACTTGAGCCGTTGAGTTACGTTTGCCAAGGCCACAGCAAAGGCCTGCACAGCAGAGAAAGGATACTGGAAATCCAGGATGTAAGCATTGCCGTCGATCCGGCCAAACTGCATCACCTTAAAACAACAACAACAACAACAAAACAGATGACTTGTCTTATTTAGCGCCTGTTGTACGTTGTATGAAAACAAATGAATGATGAGTTGTTCTTTGAAAGAGTGACAAACCTGTCTGCCGTCCAGTTCAATTTGAAAATTCTTTGCAGACTCTTGAGTGACACGTCCGCCAAAGTCAAGCTGGTACACCTGTGTTGCTTCGTTCCACAGCGGCTGCTTGTTGGCCATGACGTAGACGAAGCCCTGACTGCCCAGGCTGCGGTCCTCTCTTTCGTTGGCCTTGCGGCACTTGATCTCCTCCAGCTCGCTGGCCATGCGAAGGCTCCTCTTGTTCTTCCAGCTCTTCTTGCTGCTTTGGTTCTGGTTCATGAGCTCGTCGCCGCTGATGAAGAGCTCCGGCTCGCTCTCAGAACTGTCCTGAAATTCATTGGTGGTCCTGCTCATCATCTTCTTGCCCTTATTGAGCTGCTCTCTTTGGCCCTTGGGCTTCTTCTTGTCCCTCCCCCCGAGCCTGGGGCTGGAGATGAGGCTGTTGAAGTCGGAGAGTGCGCGGCCCTCCTTCCTGCCTTTGCCCTCGGAGACAGCGGGCATGTTGGCCTCCTCTGCTCGGCTGTCCAGCCTCTTGCGGCTCTTCTTGCTGACGCGCTCAGACTCCCGGGGCACAGGGCTTTCATTCAGGGATGGCGGCTCCAGGAAGTTGTTGGCAGATTCTGCCAGGTCGTCTGTGGT
>OMNS01029639.1:0-12143 GCA_900303225.1 Laemonema laureysi | reverse complement strand
CTTGCAAGTGTCTTTGGTGTCTCGTTGCTGCCTTGGTTAAACAATTTAAGTTCGCAAATCCAGTGTAGCTCCAAACACCAAATCGATCCTTTGCAAACAAAAGGCATTCCCAGCAGAACCATTTGCAGCGCAAATCAGTCAAGTTGCTTGACTGAAAGTGGCGGACAAACCCTTTCCCCGCCTGGGACAGGTTAGCTAGCGCGGGGGTCGGCCGACCTCCTCTCACGAGATCTAGCTGCTCTTGAAAGGTCCGTCTTGAAAATGGCCTTGCAAGTATATCTGCAACCAAATCTACGTTTTCTCTCCTTCAGCCATTGTGGGTTAAAAAAGCGAGTAGATCTATTTGATTTTTCTGCTAAAGGTCCCCGGGTGTGGCTCTGGTGTGGCTTGGTTGATCTGCACAGCGCTGCCTCCTCTTAAGTAGTATTGGGATAAAAGGGATTGAATTGTGTTGGAATAAAGCGATTAAATTATGTTGGAGTAAAATTATCAAAGTGTTTAATTTACTTTATTGAGACACATTTCAATAATTTTGTATCAACACAAAGTACTTGTGTTGACTTAACCTAAATAGTTTGTGTTGATAACGCTAGATAAAGTTGCTGCCAAACAACGATAAAGTTGCTGCCAAACCAAACAACCAATGTCCACTATTGAATTGAGTAAATCCAATGTGTTATTTTTTTCAGTGTATACAGTAGATCTCACAGACCTCACAACTAACTTGTCAACCATTCATAACCACAAAATCTACATTTTTTAATTGTATGTTACATTTACCTTTCTGTTGAAAATCTCATCAAACCAAATCATCAAATCATCAAAAAAACGATAAAATCTGACCCGCAGAGAACATCGTTTTTTCATAATATGGCATGCAGCAATAATACATTCTTGGTAGTTTTGTGGAACAAACCCAACTCAAACAAAAGTTTGAGTAAAGAGTTTGAGTACAAGTTTATCCACAGAACCACCCAGACTCTTTAATATTCTCTGCCTGGTAAGATTTAACCCGGAAGACCACAGACGTAAGCATTATTTTCAGTGACCTTCAAAATCAAATCAAATGATAACCATTGGTTTTGATGTGTTTATATAGCTGCTCTGAAGCCCTGGTCCAATAATAAAAAATTAAAAAACGAAAGTAAAAAAAACGGGATAATATTTATCAAATGTTTTAACTTGAAACAGGTCAACCGAACACAATAGGAGGGTTAATGTCTGTTAATGTTCCCAGGAACATAGGGCCCTGGGAACATAGAGCTGTGTGTTACTGCTCAGCCATCCATATCCCAAGGGTACATACTAAACTAAATGTATATTTAGTATAAATAAAAGAAAACATACAGTACACAACCAACAGGGTTGTGTACTGTTGTATGAATTTTATCATAATAAATCATAGCCTTCATAGATATTACCATTCGGTCACAATAATAATATAGTCATAGTAAAGTTATATAGTAAAGCAGATCCAATAGAAATAAATAATCCAATGATGAAATCTGAAGGTCATAGCTGTAATATCTTGATAACAATTTTAAAAACTACAGGGAACAAACAATGTGGCTCCCAGGGATTCACGTTTGGACTCACTTTTGTTTCTCCCTAATTTAGACTGTAAAACAAAAATGTATTCTTTAAAGACTCGACTCAGCAACAATAAATGTTGAGCCACTTTTATTGGCTTCCTTATCTCTTGAGACACCCTCTTCAATGGGTGGGGTGGGGTTCTTGTGTTCTCCATACTCCACAATGGGGTAGGTCACTGCTGTGAGTAGCAGGACGAAGAGCAGGATGTACAGTTTGACCTCTAGGCAGAGGAAAGTGCTGTAGGCAAAGGCAATGACAAAACCCAGAGACTCCCACATGCGGTAGTTGGCAAACGCTGCCTCCTTGGCCTTGGGGAAGAGGACTCCGTAGAGGGCTGAAGGAAAGACAAAACACAGGAGTTGTCACCTGAAATTCCAAATAGCGTAGTTTATGTTCCAGCATGTAAATAAGTATGTTAATAATTACAGCCGAGTACAAGGTGCAATTCAATATATAATGGTACTTACCCTTCACATCACTACACAATGTTTTTATTATGGCATGGCATTTTTATGGCAGTCCTTTATTAATCACGATTTGTGAGCAATGGTTATTCCCATACAATTCTTCATAATCCATATACACCATCGATGAACCTAGTTAAAGAGTAATCTTGGATCATGCAGTCCTACTATGATATAGCAGTTCTTGGAGGAGAAACCAGAAATGGGTGTTAAACCTTGTTTCCTGTTTTATTACAGAGATATTTTACTAAAGAACACTAATTTGCGTAAGTGGATGAATCTTTCAGAAGGGGATTTTAAGTTTAAGTATATTTCAACAGTGGCCAGTCTACACAGTGTTGATTTAAAACCAGCAGGTCAGCACCCCAGTTGATTAATGTGTAGGGAAAGTATTTCCAAATCACTATAAATGTACACAGAGAAACATAACTTAAACTCTGCACTGAAAGCTTACCAAGCAAACTACCAAACATACTAACCTACACACAAACATGACATTAACTCTAAACTATGTAAAACTATACACCATGATAACATGCACAGCAATCTAATATAGAAAATGAAATATATATCAGTCCACTATAAGAGCAAGTACTTGTATATGAATAAAAAAAGTATCACAGACAACAAATGCTAAGTTATCTAGCAGCATGGGGTAGATAATAGCAGAATAAGGACAAGCAACTTTTGCTGGTTGCCGCTCCAGGAAGTAGAATCAATCGTGCATCTATAGCATTTTGACATGATTACAGGGTCCATGGCAAACTCTCTCAGTCTCTTCAGAAATAGAGGTGTTGTCGGGCAGTACTGACCACCAGGTAAGGTCCTAAGTGATGTGCACCCCCAGGAACTTGAAGCAGCTGACCCTTCACCTCAGTTCCGTTGATGTGAGTGGGGGCATGATCCTCCTGTAGTCCACATTCATTTCCTTGGTCTTACTGGTTGTCTTCCTGGTACCACACACCTGAACTCCTCCCTGTAGGCTGTCTCATCATTGCTGTGTGTTGCCACACAGTCCTGCGTGAACAGGAGGAGGCTGAGCACGCAGCCCTGCGGGGTGTTGGTGATTAGTGTGGAGGAGATTGTGACTGTCCATTCTCACCACAAGAGTCTGGAGGGGATAATGGTGTTAAAAGCTGAGCTGTAGTCTATGAACAGCATCCTCACATAGGCATTCCCCTTGTCCATGTGGGAGAGGGCTGTGTACACTGCGAGGCTGATGGCATCATCTGTAGATCTGTAACCAGCTCTGGACCAACTGCAGTGCGTCCAAGGTTGTTGGTAGCAGAGAGCAGATGTGTGATTTGACTAGCCACATGAGGCACTTCATTTTGACTGCAGTCAATGCTACAGAGTGGTAGTCATTCAGGTTGGTAATGGTGGACTTCTTGGGCACAGGGATTATGGCGGTCTGGCTGAGGTGAGGGAGAGTTTGAAGATGTTGCTGAGAACCTCCGCTAGCTGGTCGATGCAGCTCCTGAGAGCCTTGCCTGGGATACCGTCGGGGTCTGGGGCCTTGAGAGAGTTGATCTTTTTATGGGATCTCCTCAAGTTAGCTATTGAAAGTGTAGGAACACCGCTGTCCTGGCCCTCAGGTATCTCCATTAAAGGTGGGTCTCAGTCTCTCTCCAAGCGAGCATAGAAGGAGTTCAGCTAGTCTGGTAACAAGGCAGAGCCTAGCTCTCCTGCTGCTCCTCCCTTTGTAGTCTTTGATGGATCTGAGCCACCCCACATGTTTCCAGGATCGGGACAGTGGTAGCTGGACTCCAATTTGACCCTGTAGGCCCTCTTTGCATGCCTGATGTTTCTGAACTCAATTATATCCCCAGGGATATAATCCTCATCCTCAAAAGCACCATGGCTATCTGCCTAGCACTACTGGTTCTTTGAAAATGAAGCAGGGCACATCCCTGTGGCCTATGTAATATCCCCAATGCAAGTGCTATATAAATGCAATTCATTATTGTGGAGTGTGTGTAGTTGGTGGCTGGTTTAAGCAGCCTCACCCGGCCTGAGTCAGGCTAATTAGACTCTGAGGCTGGGTGAGGCTGCACACCTGTGGTGCAATGACCATTCAAGGCTCACAGGTTAAACCAGCCACCACCCACTCAGGAGAGCACTAACATGCTAGCACTGACATTACAATAAACCGGCTAATCAACATGAGTTCTGGTCATCGGCGGAGCCTAGTAAAGCCACTTATGTGGGATGTAGCAAGGTTGAATTACTACAAAGTAGAAAATAGCTGTATGTAGGTACCAGAAATATGCCAGTTGAATCTTATAATTCTTAGAGAATTATGTGAGTGGTGGATATGTCATTTAATGGGGAATTGGGAACAGAATTCCACTTTTAGTATGGTCACCAACGTACAGATATAACCAACACTGTTACAACGTGACACATTATTTTCATCTGATTACTGTCTTTGGTAACTAATAACTACAACACGCATGTTCTTAAGTCTAATAATCGGACGATTAGTTATTTTTAAAAATAGGCAAGCGAAGCAGAAAAAAACAACACTTTCCAATTAACTTTGCCAGGCAACAGTGTATGTGTCTGTCTCTGTGTGTGTATATCAGGGACGTGCGGTCAGGGGAGGCAGGGGAGGCAGTCATCATGAAAAGTAAAAAAACGAATAATAAAATATAAAATAAAATAAATATTAATATTTGTTCACTGGTCTGCGCTATGCTTTCTTCCACATAGTGCCTCACCAGCTATGAATGTCAGTCAATATGTCAGAATCAACAGCTTTCACAAGAATACCAACATGTGCGATGCAAGACATCGCATGTGTTTTCATTCTTAGTAATGCAGAATAACGCACAAGTAATCTTGTACATACCTAGTTACTTTTAATGGCAGTATTACAACTTTGTAACTTAAGTTAAGCAGTGAACACATAATGAGCTTTCAGCCTCAGCTTTGCCAATGTTTTCCTATGGAGTTGAGCGCTGAAGCCCAACCTAGCGTTAGGTTGGACAGCTTGTGTTTTCCACATTGCTGCTGCTGTTGTTGACAGACTAAACATTCCTTGCATGTGCAAAATGACACAGCAATACATCTTTGTGATTCAGAGAATTAAAGCGTATAACTGAAGTGTAACAGGTTGAGTGGTTTTAGACTACCGTTTGTTTGGGTTTGCCAAATGGCATCTGCCAGGCCCCAAAGAGCTGGGAACACGAAGAACACAGGCAAGTCCTGGGGATGTGGTCTCCAGAACAACAGAGCCAAAATACAGGACAAGTTTGTCAGGGCCGCTGCAAAATAACATTTAAAATGACATTCAATCGTGAACTTTTGTTAACTTTTGCAATGTTAACAATAAAGTGAATTGGATAGAGTAAAGAGAAGATAAGACATGACAGAGAAGTCTGCAGAAATGTGAATATTTACACAAAAGAAATGTACATCATTTAATAATGATGAAGTCTTTAAACTCAAATTGGTAATTATAAATAAAATATCAAATCATATAACAAAGAATGTTAACTAGCAAATATCCACTGATGAAATCCCAAAATAAAAGTGAGTATTAGTCTACTTTCTACTGTTGCAGATTTATAATTTATAGTAGACCTATTTGACCTATTATCTTTTCAGGATCTATTGTATGAAATACAAGTGTTAAGCTCTGAAGTGAATCCATTCAATTTGGAAAGCCATTATAAACCAAAAAAACGATTTACCTAGGAAGAAAAGGGGAGCTCTGCCAGTGTACTCTGCCAGCTTTCCAAAGGCAATAGAGCAGACAGAATTGGTGGCTCCAAAGCAGATCATCGCATAACCAACAAAATGTATTCCCAAGGCACAAGTCACATAGTTCTGAAATGGACAAATAGAAACATTTGAAGTGTGAGGGCAAGGCTATATATTTTAATTGAGTGTTCATTCAGTTCAATTTTAATACATTTTCAATGTGAATATCGATAGACTGAAATTACTTGAGATGCATTTGCATTTCATGTAACAATTTTCTGATGCTGAATGCACACCTTGATAACCCTTAATAACATAATTAGAAGTAAATTCCGGATTTCTGTTTTTGTTAAATGTGCGACAATTAGTCGACTATCAGCTTGAAGTGACCACTAAGAGTCGAGAGACACTTCAGTGACTTCACTTCAAGAGTCAAGAGTCAAGAAAATGTATAGTTGGGGTCAGCCCTATTTGATGCATTGTGTTTCACCAGAGATGGTGCTGGTTCATTGTATTGTTTTGTTACTCTTTAAAGCATCAGAACTCCCAGCTGCCGCCACCTCCCCTCCCTGAGATTCATGGGAAATGTCCTCACCTTGGTGTACTCCCCGGAGAGAAAGCTCTGCTCAAAGCCACTGTACATGGTGAGTGGGATGAGGATTAACAACCTTCGGTCTTTGAGCAAACGGAACGTGGCAAGGAAAGTCTGGCAGAAGGGCTCCCTGTTTCCTCTGAAGTTGCTGGTCTGCTCCTGGTCAATGTTGTCCAGGAACACAGCGACAATGATCATGGCCAGCACCCCAACTCCTAGATTGCAGAGGGGTATATGTATATGGGCCTTCATGTAGGCCAAAACAATTTGTCTGTAATGAGGTAACAGCAGTTGGCTGATATATCCGTTGAGCACTACTTTAAATAATGAATTATCAAATCGTTGGTGTTACCAATGTAGCATCCCACCAGTGTAAGGACAAGTTTGTGTTCTGGTTTGGAGGTGGTGGTGTTGGAGCTAATTTCAACATCACACACGCTTGCTCCACAGTACTGCAACATCTCCTCTGGGATGCCAGCTGTAATAAACAACAAACCAGGTTCACTACAAATGCATGGGCTGAACACAAACAGCATCAGTAGAACATACTGTATGATTGGATCAGACAATCTCCCCATTAAGTTTGTCTTGTAATGTTATCAGATTTCACAGGTATAAAAGTTGTTTTTCCACACATTTTCGACATGAATGCCAGTGGATTGTGCACACAAACTAAAAGCAAAGGCCAAGGATCATTATCTTGTGATGGCAATAAATTGAACAGTCTTTCCTAGTCATTTAACCCTGACTAACCCCTTATCTATACATGGACCTTTGCTCTATATGTGTCTGTGTGTGCCAGTAAATTGAACACTAACTTAAATTGGAAGACTGTCCAAAGATGAGCGAAGACATGAGGTTGCCCCAGACAGCAGAAGACTGGAAGATGAAGAAGAAGATGCCAAAGTATGTGTTGATGACGTCTGAGCCCTTCTTGCCATCAATGGAAGCCTGCAGGTTCCCAGAGATGGTCAGGTAAGTGCACTTAGCTGACCACAGAGGGGAGCCCCCCAAACCCAGGATTGCAGACGTGGGGATGAGTGTGTACCTGTTTGAGCAAAGACGGACACATTTCCACGTTATAAAATGTAATTTGCTCTCTCTGCCTCTTATTTTGTTTAACATACAGCTACAACAAGAATGACCTATTGATTATGTTTGCCATTTTAAAGGACATGGGTGCATACATATTTCAAGTCGAAGTATACACATGCCAACTTACAATTTAATGTCCAGGTAATGAGTTAATTAAACAAGCAAAAAATAAAAAGGTATTAATATTTGCTATTGGTCACGGCCTTCTGGGAGAATATCCAAATTGTTTATATAGTCCAGGAAGGGCCTCCATACGATATTGAATGACCCTTGGAGAGAGAATCTCCTCTTTTCCAGTTTCCATTGCAATATTTCCTTCAACCAACTCTCATACTGTATTTAGGGGCAGAGACATGCTTCCACTTCAGAATGATAAGACATCTTGCTAACATCTCGCTAATGCTAAAGGTTGGTTTTCACGAGTGTGCAATTCTGGGAGGACGACCAATCCAAAAAGTGTAGAAAAATTTTTCAATTCATTGTGCATTTCAAAATTGTGCGTTTGATTCCACCAATCCAGTTTAAGACAATTTGTTGGCAGGCATATACAGACGGGTGACAAATTAAAGGGAAAACCTGAAGTAATGAGTGGAGAAATAAAACGAATGCAGATGCTTCCACACAGGTGCACTGCATGGTATAAGTAACCAATCCTGCTCTGCAGCATGTATACAGACGCTGAGCAGGCCCAGTTGATTCTGATGTATCAAGATAGCAAGAGATCTGAGTGACATTGAAAGAGGGTTCATTGTTGGGGCGCGGATGGCAGGAGCTTCAGTCACAAAGACTGCTCAACTGGCTCGTGTTGCTATAGGAACAGTGACTGAAGTGACATCTGCATTTAGATCTACGGGAAAGACATCAGTAAATATGGTCAGAAATCGTGGTCGACAGCACATTTGATGACCGTGATGCTCGTGCATTAGTGCGAAAGTAAGGAAAAACAGAAGAGCTCTTCCTCAGGTGACTGAGAATGTCAATGCAGGACGTGATCAGACTGTCCGCAAGAACAGTTCGTTGACAATTACAGTACATAGAGAGGGATATTATAGTAGGGTTGCATGATGAAACATTTCTATCCTGATGGGAGTGGTCTCTTCCAGGATGACGATGCCCCCACTATTGGGCACGAGGGGTCACTGAATGGTTTGATGAGTATGAAAACGATGTGAATCATATGCTATGGCCTTCACAGCCACCAGATCTCAAACCAATTGAACACCTATGGGAGATTTTGGACCGACGTGTCCTCCACCAGTGCTCTGGCGTTCTCCACCACCATCATCAAAACACCAAATGAGGGAATATCTTCTGGAAGAATGGTGTTCCATCCCTCCAGTAGAGTCCTGAGACTTGTAGAGTCAAGGCCAAGGCGCACTGAAGCTGTTCTGGGGACGTGGGGTCCAACACCTCACTAACACACTTTATGTTGGTTTTTCCTTTCATTTGTCACCCGTCTGTATGATCTACGATCTATGGTATGATCTATATATGATTATTTGATTTCATTTGATTTTATCACATTGTGGAATTGCTTACCATCCAGGATAGAGGTTTCCAAAAGAGTAGGACACATAGCAGGCCATGCTGACCACAATGGTCCATTTACAACCCAGGTTCTTGATCATGATGGGGGGTAGGAACATGGAGGAGATGATGATGGAGGCATAGATGACGCTCAGTGAGGCCACCCCCATCCCATCCTCTGCATTCAGGCTACTCTGGAGAAAGTAGAGGGTGGCAAGAGATTATGGCTTGTAAGTTAAACACGCAACGCTGTATTTTCTTAATCTCGTTCCCAGGCATTTCGATCTCACAATGGAACGCCTGGAACAAGGTGCTCCAAATAAGTGTTATTGATGGGAGAGAGCAATATCGGATATTGATTTGTCGAAAAACTCCTTGTCTCACTCTGGGGACTGTTAATTTGTGTAGACAGCTCATAGGAAGCAAAAGAACGGAAATTGCATTGCGGTAGACCGGGATAACATTGCAATTCATGACCATCTCTCAGCCTAGTATTTTGTCATGCTTCTGTGTTGAGATGAGATGAGTTGGATGGAGTCAGAAGTTGTAGTTTGGTTTCAAAATTACTACATTTTTAATAAAGAAATCATTTTTAAAGGGGCAATGACCCCAAAATCCTCTTTTTTTCTTTTTTTTAATTTCGAATTCAAGCTGAAATGGGGTTCACTTACACTTTAACAAAAGGGGTGGCTAGTGAATAAGTTCCACACTTTTGTGGAATATTTTCAAAGTGCAGGTTCAAATAAATGTATGATTCATGCATGTACAGTAATTGTCATGATTCAGCTCGTGTTTTATAAATAATTTGCTTCTGTAGTGAATAAGCTATCTAAAGTGAATGAATGCTATCTAAAGTTGCAACAAATAGCAGTCTATAAAAGCTTAATACATTTGCTACCAATTCAGGGAGGGCTACTTTAACAGAAAATGTTATGGGCAGCATTTGCTTCCAGGTAGATTTCTGTGTTGAGAGGCATGTATGTATGTGAAAAGGTGTGATATACAGGGCTGGCCCTGCCACTGCATTTTAATGCAAGCACAGTCAGTCAGACTAACGTTAGGTTAAAATCCATTGATGGGATAATCTGGTCATTCAGTACATTCAAGTACTGACTTAATTTTACTGCCACAGCAACAACGTTGCTGAGCCGAGACCTGATCAATTGAAACAACCCCAGATCATAACACTTCCTCCAGGGCTTGTACAGTGGGCACTATGCATGATGGGTGTTATCTTGTTACAGGTTCCTCTGTTCATTTTATTTTATTATTATTAAGTATTTATTTAATACTGAGGGAGGTACTATTTATTGAAGTTGTTTGATTTTAATTGTAAGTGATTGTTGTTCTGCATGTTCATATGCGGGAGATCGGCCGGAGAATCAGAGCGGCAGGAGCGGTATTAGGATCACTCTACTGCACTGTCGTGACGAAATCCCCGAAATCCCCAACGAAATCCCCAAGTCAGAGTTGGTGGTTGCGGCTCGGGAAAGGGAAGTCTGGAACAGCTGTCTCCGCAACCCGACCTCGGATAAGCGGATGATGATGATAATGACAGTAAATGCATTGTCTGCTGGTTTAGTTTGTTACTTGTCAGTACACCATGTTCAGTATGCCACTTGCTAATTATCACCAGACCACTCTTATGAGTTTGTTACCTTTTAAAAAAACACAGAAGGGTAAAGGGTAAAACATGCCAGGCTGACATTGGTATGATGTAAGCAACACAGCTACAACTAATAAAACTGATAACGGATATGTTAGCTTTACAGTAGGTGTGCGAATGATCTCGCATTGACAAAAGTCAATAGTCAATAGTCAATAGTATTAGCGGCGCCGATGCGGTTGGGAGCCCCCAAATCAAATTCTGCTTAGGGCCCCATAAAGGCTTGGGCCGGTACTGGTGATATAAAGCAGTGGATATAACAATGTCCGAACGATGTTAAGGGCTGCATTTGCCTTCTGTGTTAAACATGCCAGGTCTGAATTTGCTAAGTTGTGGAAAATAAAATGCATACATTGGCATTGTGTTGCGGTTTCTTTCTTTCCTATGCTATCCTGATATCATATGTCTTTTCTCATTATATTCCAGTGTTTATTGCAAAAAGTAACCATTAAACATAACAATGATGTATGTATGTGTTCATAAAGAAGTGTATGTAGGTTTAAAAACAAGAGGATTGGGTACAATACCAACAATATACAAAGTCACCAAAACATTCCATTATTGAATTGAACATCGCTGTCAACCTTACCTGCAAACTCTGCAGGCCACCATATGCTGTGAACAGAGACAGGAACCCAATGGACACCACCAATATATTCTTCACGTTACGGTTAATCATACTGATGTAAAACCAGACTTCAAGTAGAAAAAAAACTGTAACAATAGTAAAATCAACACTATGTTCCTGTTATTTCCTGTTACAAAACAATGTTACATAGTAGATGCAACTCTAAGAGCTACGTCAATGGAGGCAGTCTATGTGACTCGGTGTCTGATATAGTGAATGCATGGCCATATTTGAGCTCAAAGTTCACTTCAGGATGTGCCTTTCTAGGGTACAATGGAGCACTTGCATCTGCATTCTGCATTATTCTGAGTCTCCATTTCAATATTCAAGTAAGAAACAAGAACAACAAGATCTATGGATTATCCTGAGCAACTTTGCAATTGTTTCAAATTTTTCATCTAGATTTTACATTTTACTGTAAATTTCTTCTTTTTGGGGTTAAAATGTACAAAAACGCATGCCAACTATATTGTTAAAGATAGTTCTTAGTCCAACATGTAAAGCTCTCAACGCCCAATACTTCCATTAACACATGCTCATGGCATTGAGATGTTAACGCCATGAGATGCTAACTTTGTACATTCTTTTTTATATGATCACTGTGGGTCATTTTCAGTAGTTATGAACTAACTTGGGTTATCTCCAATGCACACAGAGTGTGAGGCACAGTGCAAAGGGTAATTGCATGTTGTGGAATAGTTTGTCATAAAAGCATTAAAGCTTTTCCTTAGTGTGATCAGACATAATGATAATGAAGATGTTGTTTCAGCATGTTCGATTGTAGTTGAATCCAAAATATATCATACAGAATATTCAGTATAATTGTGAGTATCACTATCATAGAATATGCCCAAGCTTAAGGGCCATCCAGAG
>OMNS01029637.1:0-23638 GCA_900303225.1 Laemonema laureysi | reverse complement strand
GACCAATAAGGAGCTGTCTGAACTCCAGAGTCAAAGGGACACGCTGAAAGAGCAGAACAAGCAGCGGGAAATGAACCTGCTCATGGACCAAGGCCACCAGAGAGACGAGGCAGGGTTTTATTTGGTTATACTGTCCATAATGCTATCTATCTTCAAGAGGTACTGATTGAAACCAGAGTCTCTCTCTCTCTCTTAACAGGTTGAAGAAGTGGCGAGCCTGCTCATCGCTATTAAAAACCTTGGGGAGCAGTGCTATTTAAATACATATGGACCTCTGGAGGACATGGACTTGTTAAGAATGATGGACATGGTCAAGGTTAATGATCCATGGCACATAGCTTATCAATATTGTTTGTACTATTGTAGCTTCTTATTTTTGTTATCATTATCCATTTATTTTACTTCATTCACATCTGGCCGTCATTGTCATTTCAGGAGTACATACTAGAGACGAGCGACACGGAGAGGAAAGCAACAAGGCTAATGGAGAGTGGTGCTGGAATGACAAGTGGGACAGACATAGCAGCCGCCTCCAGCAAAGGAGAAGCACCGTCAGGCAGGAACAGCAATAGCAAAACATCACTTCAAAGTCCAAGCAAATATAGCCAAAAGAGTGGAATATAAGTTGTTGTTTCTTCCATCAACAGACTCTAATGGATGGAGTAATAAACAATGTAAACAATGGTATTGTCCATTTTACTGTCTGTATAAAATTTTAGTTGACGCTCGACCTCATCAAGCAAATGTGTAGATTTTGTGCAGGCATGTGTTATTATAATAAAAAATCAGTCGTGTCCTGTCGCAGACAATAAATGTGTACTGTACCTTTAACACAAACACGTGGTAGTTCTAAACATCCGGGTTCTCCTGGAAACATTTGTTTCAAAACACTAGTTGAGCTGTTTTGACAAACAAGATTTTATGAGACATTTTTTGTGTATGTCCTCACAGTTCATATGTCGCTAACTGGTTGTACCACAATAGGACACCACACGTGAAGAATTAATCGACCGCGGTAACAAAAACATTCCGAGTGTGGTATGTAGCTTAGATTGTTAAGCAAGTTGTTCGTGCTCTGCGAGGCTTGTCGTTGCCTCTGCAGATGATGGAACCACCAAGCTTCGTGTCAAGCAGAGAGGACATTTCTTCGGTGTTCCTTGCGCAAACGCCGGGTGATAAACATAATGTATGCTATATCTACGGTGGGGGTGCTGTACTCGAGAAAGGGGGTCGTAGTAATAGCAATCTGACCTGTTCATTCTTTTCAGGATTTAAGCAACCAGTATTCTTACATAAGAAAAATTCGTGGAGATGGAAATTGCTTCTACCGAGCCTTTTGTTTTGCGTACCTGGAGTCAATTCACAAAAACGATAGGATTTTGCAGAGGTCAGCCCTCAACATTATATTTAGCACCACATATTTCTTGAAATGGCTATTTACGCGATATTGTCTTAATCTTTTTTGGTTTCCATTTCAGATTCAAGGAAAGAATAATGAAGAGCAGAGGAGATCTGTCTTCTGCAGGATTTGAAGAGACATCCTTCAATGATCACCTGAATAAAGTGAATTAGCAGTGCTTTACATTGGTTTTGTTTAAAAATATGATTAAGCATTTATTCTTGTTATCACTTGACTATATCAATCAAAAAGACAACCATTTTTGTTGTAATACTGCTAGCAATACTAGCGTGACAAACCGATACCAAATTTTCTCTTTAGGTCATAGCTGTTGTGGAGCAATGCCAGGCAGATGAGAAAGAAGACACATTGCTCACGCTCTTCAATGAACAATCTACTTCTGACAGCGTCGTGCAGTATCTGAGGCTGCTCACGTCAACTTACTTGCAAAACCATGCAGACTTCTTTTGTAACTTTGTTGAAGCACCTTGCCTGAAAACCTACTGCAAACAAGTTAGTAACAATGTGGCTGCCCTCTTTTGACCGAGTAGTGCCAATCAATTAAAACGTAGTTACAATGTATATCAATTACACATCGATTGGGGAAAACCCCAATTGTTCTCGCTAACTGGGCCATGAAATCCAATGTCATCTTTTTTTTAGGAAGTAGAGACGATGGCAATGGAATGCGATCACGTGGACATCTTGGCTTTGTTGAAGGCCCTGGACGTTGGCATCCACGTTGTTTCCATGGAGGGCCACGACCATCGGCTGGTTCATCATATCATTCCGGAGGGTGCCGAGCCCTCTCTGCATCTCCTTTATCACACCTCCCACTACGACATACTCTACCTGCGTTCCAAGCTCTGACGACTGCCGTCCACCGGCGGTCCACTAAAGACTCCACCCACCTCAGGGCTGTTGCTCATTGGTTGAATAAACGTCAAAGACATCATCAATTGCCTTTTATGCCGTAAAACGTAACTGTACAGCGATTGTAAAACATACAAAGTGTAGTTTTTAAAAGGTTGTTTAAAATATGCATGGACATAAAACTAATTTCAGCAAATCATTATTATTATTATTATTATTTTTTTTACACACATCAATTCTGCTGTTTAGCTTTCTTCTGTCTTGGTTTCTTGGGCTGTTTTGAGACACTGGTTATGGCGGTTTCCACGCCTGCACGAGGCATTATGGGTAGGGATAGCTTTCCCATTTGGGTGGGGTACTTGGTTTTGATGTCGTTCTTGAACACAGGCTGGGAGAGCAAATACTTCAAGTGCTTTTTCATGCCCTTCACCATCTTCTGCTGCTCACGGTCATCATGCTCATCTCTTCCTCTGCCTGAACAACAAGAATAGATGGTAAATCCAGTTCAAAAGTCATTAAAAAAAAAAACATGGCTTGCGTGAAGCAAATTTATTATTTAAAAGAAATGTAACGGTACCCATCAAAACGTCGTCATCCAAGTCCACCTCGAGGGCCTCCGCTGCTTGTCTGAACCAGGAGTTATGACTCTTCTCTTTGCTGTTATGGAACTCGATCTTCTCTATTTGTCTGGCCAAGTTCACCCTCTCCTGTGAAAGCAAACCATTATTATATTATACAAACACAACATCTCGCTGACAAAAAAACCCAACAATAACCAATATCAAGAGAAGTCACCTTGATGGCATCCATGCATTTGGTCTGTATGGGGAACATGGGGACTTCTTCATCCTTTCCAAGAGACTTGTAGATCTTCTTGAAGTTGAGCATATCATCTGGACTTACTAGAAGCAAGCTCAGACCTTCTTTGGTGGCTCTTGCTGTCCGGCCGCTCCGGTGAACGTAAGTCTCGGATGTCCTTGGAACCTGGCATGTACCGGATGTTTTTATTTTAATAAACCGCTAACATAACATCTGAAGGTCTTCTCTTTTGAGTTGAATACCTAATTGATACTCAACAAATACTAAATATGTACACACTCATGACCTTCCTTTCATAACCTTCAGGGCTCAATAAAATGGTCGTCTTAAGAAGGCCTATTTATAATGTGAATAACCTTTTCACAAACATGAAAAATGAATACTTGACTGAAACGTGTACCTGGTAGTGAATAACATGCTGAACATTGGGAATATCCAGTCCTCTGGCTGCCACGTCAGTCGTTAAAAGAACACAACTGGGAATGCAATTATGAAGAAAAAAATAAGTTAATCTTGAGAAGTGAGAGAATACATACAAATAATGCTGAAAGTCGAGTACAATACATGCTCTGAGCAGTAGCATATAGCTTATTATATAGTTATACAGCTAATTAATTGTGGGTACAAATAACAAGTTAATGACTCGCCTTTCCCTCTCAGCAAATCTCTCCAGGTTTTTGAGGCGCTGTTTCTGGTGCATGTTGGCGTGCAAAGGCAGCGGAGTATAGTCTAAGATGACCAGTAAACAGTTGAGCCTCTTGATGCAGTCGATGCTGTTGGCAAACACCATGGTGCGTCCGGGATACTGCAGCAAGAAGTAGTAGAGGAAGAAATCCTTGTCGTCCTTGACACAGTGGATCTGAGTCTCCGTCAGCGTCTCCACGGTCGCCTCCTTCCTGGTCAGATCGATGACTTTCGGCTTGGACTTGATCCCCACTTTCTGCATGAGAACCTCCAGCTTGCTCCTCTGGTCCACCCTCTTCTTTTTCTGCAGGACCCGCAAGGGTACGGTGGAGGCCATGGTCAGGGTGGCGGAGAACACAAACATCTGCCGCTTGGGGTTGAAGTACGTCGTGCTCAGCATCTCCAGTATGCTCTCCAGTTCGGCAAAGTGGCCGCGCTCTACCATGCGATCAGCTTCGTCTATCACAAGGCACCTGCCGAAGGATTGCCAGGTCAGGTCAATTATTATTGCTACCTCATACAGTGGTGATGAGAAGTGGGTGGAGTTTAACTCATTCCATAAAAAAATACAAAATAAAAAAGAAATCACATTTTACCTTTATATGACTAATGCGGTTACTGTGACTAGTGGTCTCACTGCTGAGCTGACCAGGTGACCCTGGGTTAACGTCCATATGACCAACTTAAAGTGAACCAAATTGGGACTTACTTGAGGTGTCTGAGGCTGAGCAGATGCGGGTGTCCCTCCCTGATCAACTCCCACAGACGTCCTGGGGTGGCGACGACGATCTCCGGCTGGCGCCGAAGCATCCGGGCCTGTTTCTGTTGTGACATTCCGCCCACAATTATAGCCGTCTTTATGTCTGCAAAATGGGCACAACACAGCTTTGAATACCATCTGCGCTGAAACGCTTCAAACTCTTGCAAATGACAAAAAGAGAAGGATCCAAAGGCTTACCGGTGAATTGTGCGACTGCGTCAATGTGATGTTTGACCTGGACCGCCAGCTCCCTTGTTGGGGTGAGCACCAGTCCGAGCAGAGGTCGATGCCGGCTGCCCGACGTGTGCTCTTCTACTTCGGCGGTATTCTCAAAGTCAAATTCGACATTGTCGATGACCTTAACACATCCCAGCTTTCCATCGTCGTCGTCCTCCGCCTCCGCCTCGCTTCCGTTCTCATCGTCGGGGAGATCGTCTTCGACGTCGTCATCGTCGTCGTCGTCGTCGTCCCCCTCCCCCCCCCCCTCCGGAGCCTCTGTGTTTGGCTCCTGCTCGGCGTGAGATACGGCCGGACCCTCCGTCTCCAAGTCGGAGGTTGACTCATCCACACCGTCTTGCTCTGGAGCGCCCTTCCTCCACTCCAGGATGGTGTGGATCATAGGGATGGCAAAAGAAAGTGTTTTGCCGCTTCCTGCAATTGGAGCACACAGTGAGCGCAGTTGTTTAGTGGGTATACATACAAATACATAGATGTGATTATATTAGCTTTGGATATACATTTTAAATGGACCTCACCCGTCTCGGCTGCCCCCACTATATCCATGCGGTCTCTAATAGCCGAGGGCAATGCCAGGGCTTGAATAGGTGTGGGTGAAGAAAATCCAAGGTGGCAAAGTGCCTTTAACACGGGTGTTGGAACAAACAGGTCGTTCCAAGCACTCACATCTGTGTTTTGGTTGCTGGAGCCAGCAACGGCAGCATTGCTCCAATGTCTTGCCTTGTTTTTAGGGAGCTTTTTTGGTTTGTCCTTGGATGGTTGTTCTTTTGCCTTAACATTGACCTCAACTTCAGACTCTGGCACTAGTTTAGGTGTCGTCTCTGTTGCTTTTTGCTTCTTTTTCTTTTTCTTCTTCTTCTTCTTCTTCTTGTCAATATTTGTTTCCACTTCTGACGGTGCATCCATTTTGGAATCTGCACCCTCAGAGGTCTCTTCATTAGAAGCTCCATCCTCTGCCTTATCCTTACTTACAAGTACCTGATCATCTCCATCAGCATCAACAGAAATACTCTCAGGTTTGGCATCTTTAGAAACGTTGCCCTTTTTGTTTTTCTTTTTGGCTGGTTTATCTGATGTTTTTGTTGTTTCTTGGTATCCATCACCCTCCATGACAAGTTCCCCGTCATTCTTCTCCGACTCACTAGATTTTCTTTTTTTCCGAGCTTTCTTTTCTTTTTGAAGAAAATTGGAGGCAAGCTTCTCAGAATCTACCAAACTGTAATCCGTCAGCTGCTCAAAACACACCAGGCCATCCATCCCATCATCGCAAAATAGACTCGGGTCGAGATCTACTGCTTTCCATTTACCCTTTATATGAATTCCCCTATTATCCGATTTTTTCTTCGCGAAAAATTTACGTTTGTTTTTCACCGGAGTCCCCTTTTTTGTCTTCATTTTCCTGCAAAAGAATGGAACATCTGATTGACTCGCGAATGAGAATCATGGCGACATTATGGTGAAAGAATATGTAACGACTACCTCATGTTTGCTAGTTCAGTACTATTAGCTAAGTTGATTGAACGTGGTGAAAATGTGATCAACACATTTCAATTTGATTATACTGATCCGATAAATCCTAGATAATTACAAGAATAATACATAAAACGCACGTAAGTAACTTACCTTAAACTCTTAAATTCTTGTTTAGAAAGGCTGCTAAAGTTGATTACACTCACATGTCACCAGAGCGCAGCCATTACAACGATGGTCACGTGACATACAAAACTTTATTAGTCAACACAATAGCACGGTAGCCCTCGCAAGTGTTTCCGTATCCTTACGTATTCTTATTATACATGCACGAGTTTAATGTTATTTTTTGAATTAAGCATTATTTATTGTTTCGATAAATTTGATTCTAGTGGTTGATATAGCCTACATTTAGAAGTAATAAGGCACAGAGCAAGTTAATTTGTGGAAATATCTTTAATATTTTTGCCCCTCTGACAGTATATTTTTATACATATTCCGGTAACTTCTCTAAGCATCTATTTTTAAAAGCAAATATATTTTACTGCTTTGTGGGGTCGATGACCCTGCCCATGAAAAGTAAGCTGTTTGTATCCTCATGGTAAATGAAGAAGAAGAAGGGTCTATTGATGGTGAAGGTCATTGGCAAAGAGTATGCTGTAATACCAATTGTTGTTGCGGCTGCTGCGGTGGTCCCCATCTCATCCACATTTATCACGGCCTTGTGCAGCACCTGCGTTCACGCAATGCAAATCAGTATTACCAGATGCTCATTTCATATTTAGAACGACGCATGATATTGACAACAAACCTCTGTCACTTTGATGCCTTTGTCTTTGGTCAACTTTGTGAGATTTGCTGCAACAGTAAAGACAGTGGAAACACCCATATCTGGAAGAAGGTGGTGCAGGGAATACGATTGCTCCATTTTGAATTTGGGCATGTTGACCTCCAGTTTGCTAATACAAATGAGACCATACACACAGTATTTAGGTGAGTGTGACTACTTCCTAGTTCTTCCTGTTATGTTATCTGCTCCTGTTAAACTTGTTTACATGTTTAATTTACGTTTTCCGGAGATTTCTGACCCACAACTGGAATCTCTTAGCGGTGATCTGATCATCAATCATGGTGTAATCAATGTCTCTGTTTGGCAGGAGGATCAACATGGCAACACCGTGTCTATATGGAAGCTTCAACATTTTGGCACCAAGGGGGATGTCTTCCCCTGTGTAAAACTTATCTTCTGAAAACATCATAGGCACCTGCACAACGTTATAGTTATCAATGTAGAATGGGGCATTTGCTGTGATATTGGGATTAAAAGGCACTTTCCATTCTCCTGTTTTTAAAAGAAAAAGAAGAAAGTCAGTGTTAGTTTTTTGTACCGTTCCAAAAAAACCAAAAAGGTTTAAACTGGAGAAGAAGCACATTTACCTTGAAAGAAAATTGTGTTGATCAACATGAGCTGGGTGAGTGGATCCAAGGTGGTCAACAATTCGGTCACTTTGTTTCCAGTCTTTTGGCTGATGTACCTATTAATGATGTCGATACTGGCTTCTGTGTTTGTGGCGTTTATGTGACTGATGTCGGCGTTGAAAAACATCTTGATTTGCTCATTGAAATTTGCCTCTATCTCAAACCCTTGAGAAACAAACAGGGCAGTGCTCTGATCCAGCTTCATTGATGCATCCCGGGTGATGTTTCCATGGAGATATTGGAATAGTTTAGGAATGAATTCTGGCTGACCAACCACCTCCAACTCGTCCAGATTGAAGCCCTTCAATATTTCATCTTTTGTAATGCCATCGGTAGCCAAAGACAGGGTGGCGAAAGCAGTCGAGATGCTCAGAGGTGACAAAAAGATGTTCTTGTCGTGGAAGTTTGATATTTTTCTGTAGAGATTCATAGCAAAGTCCATATTCTTGAACGCAAGATCTTGTACGCTAGCACTGGGCAATTGGGTTTCAGCAAGGGTCAGGGTGTACACATAGGCACACATAGATACATATAGATTGAAGAAAAATACTACGCTCATTTTCTGTCCTGCCATTGTTTCCTTTGGGAAGGTTTAACTCTAACCTGAAATGTTAAGGTTGAAAATAGGAAATAGCCTAACTAAATGGTTCGATTGTTTTAGTTGAATACAACAACAGATTGCCTCGAACTATACAGGCCTACCGTTCCAACTGGAAATCAATAAAACAGAATGTCCGTGACCACCGTCTACTATTTGGGGATACAAAGTACAAGTTTTAGCGGGGTTGAATATTAACCACATCAGGAACCTAAATGTTGATATAGATGATGTTGCGCCCATTTCAATAAATGATTGAATCCAAGTGAACAGCAGAACACAGATACGTAGGGAGTCAGTGTCACTTTAATAACATATATAAAATAAAATAAAAACCCCAGATGAATACAGGACGGTGCTGCAGCCATAACATGAATAACGTATACAAAAAACAAAACGTGATTATTTTAGTACCTATCAAAGAATGTGTGAGTAAGTGAAAACAATGCAAGTCATATAAAACCAAACACGCTGCTGCACACTGCAAATCTTGCATGTGCAGCTCCACACCAGAATAGCAACACCCAACTAAATCCAAAAGAAAAGAATAACCGCAGGATCGCCCCCCAAGAGTTCAACTAACGCTGATGATCGCTGAAATTCTACGTGGTTGTGTGTTAAGGAGGCGGACCATGGCGAGGTCTACACTGTGAGTGTGAGTGACCTCTTGGCATGTTACACAGAAATACATAGAAACTAAAACAGTGTTTCGCCACAATCAAAGGTTGAAACCCTAGCTAAGAAACAACATGATCAGAATAAAAACCTCCAGAAATGCAATTAGTTCATAAGTACTTGTACAGCCCCAGATTGTTAATATATGATGAAACTATAATCGTAGTTCTTTGGAATGACACTATAGGAGTTAATAAACAATTTGAGCATTAATTGATTTGACCGATAGCACTTTACACCAAGTTGGTTATTGAAGTTATTCTCCAATTACCTGAACAACCAAATCGATCAATGACTTATAGAATGATTTAAAGATGACTTATTATGCTACCCCTCATAACTAACAAAGTCTTAATATCCTATTGAGGTGCTCTTCAAGAAAGCTCAGAGACGCTGCTGCTGCTGCACACGAGAAGCATTACGCTTGTTGCATTTCACCATTGAAATTATGTGAACTTGAGACACAGGACACAACACCACCACCAAGCACCTGGGACTCCAGAAAAGGCTTGACCCAGTTTACCTGAAATGTCTTCCATAAGGAAGACAGGAAGGTGTTTGATATCTAACCATCATGCCTTAAGTTGCTTGACATCCAATATCATTTTAGTGTGATTCATCTTGGACCCAAAACAACTGTGTAAAACCAAACTTAGTTTTTTTTGTACGTTTTTTTTTTTTTAAATGCACAATCTGTTACAAGCGTGTGGATTGCGAACATAAGCCTACAGTTCATAATGCCAGCGCCACACTGAGACCATGCAGAGTACTACAACAATGCAGCCGCTCTACGGACAACAAGCCCCATTCAGCCACACATGCTGGTCCACCGGGCCAATCCAGCCAAATTTTTTCAAATCCGATTTAGATATTGCGATGTTAACTGACGAGCTACCACCAAGACCCACCACAGAACCGACTTGTAATACTTTTACATCCTACATTTGTAGGATGTCTGCAGTTGCAATTTTCCTAATTGTTAACAATCTGCTGAATGAATTACGTAGGTTCTCTGTTGGGTAAGTGTGGGGTAAGAGTTTATGTCAACCATTTATGTCTGAACACATCCGATAGAGAAACGGTAGCTATGAGAGTCTCTGGTTATTTTTTCCATCTGCATGACCAAAACCAATAGCAGTGGTCCTGATGGCTATCCATGCATCAATTGTGGATTGTATGTTTCAAATAGCATTTGTTTTATAGCATAGAATATCTGCAAAATAATTTCCTAGAACAAATTAGAATTATCTTTGATTCGTTGTAATTTTGGCTAAATATAGAATACACCCCAGAGATCAATACAGCATAGATAATTAAAATGATCAGTCTATTGTTACTTTAAGAATAAATTAACCCTTCCATTTTTGGTGCTGGCCAAAATACGATTCCTGTAGATTTAAGTTATTTTTGACTAATTTCTAAAAATTGGTTGATTGCAGATAACTTCTCATATCCTAAGTATCCCAAGTATTTTCATACCAGGTTCCACCACTGTTAAAAATGTAAGGAGTTCTGTCCCCCGGTGGCAATCTTTTCATCCGTAATGTAACCACTAGTTCTCCCTGGTGCCCACAGAGCACCCACAATGCTATACTATCTGCAAACAACCAACTTTTCTTCTTACAATACTTTTAATTAAAAAAGAAAAAGGAAAAAAAAGTAATAAAAGTAATAATAATAATAATAATAATAATGGTTTTCCTGGATTCTTAAATAAACACTACTCCCCCACCCATTGAGAATAGGGAGGATAAACAAAACAATACAATTTGGAAATTGAAGGCGTTATGGTAAAATAGGTCCTTACAGACTTGGTTTCACTGCATCAGAGTTCTGTAATCACCATTTTTCCAGCCTCAGTGCCAGGTTAGACTGAGATTAGTCTCGCCCCTCTCTTTCTCATTCTTCTCTTCTCTTCTTTGTATCTTGTCAGCGACCTAACCAGGGAAACTGTGTCAGCCTTCTGGCTGGGCCGCGTGGTCACATGTGCAAAAGGTTAGAGGAAGGAGCGAAGCAACCCCTGGATGTGGTTGCCAATCCAGGCAGCTGGTAAACAACGTAGGCCACTAGAAGAACATCTCCCACCGTTCCTCACTGGCTGGGTTTGCTTTGTGGACTTGCTTCGCTACTCTTTGAACCTGGGAGAGTGGGGCAAAGAGAACAAAATTGGTTTTACAAATCAAACAGTAATAGTCATTACTATGCAAGAGAAGCAAGGTGGCTTCCTTACCTGAGCTACCCGTTGGTTTACCCTCTGCTTGCAAAGGAACGGTGGGTGGCTGCTGAGATTGCCTATGAAATCAACAGATATTTTTTGTGGAAAAAAATACACAACTAAAACTATCCCGGCCGACCTCCATTTCCAGTTTAGACGTTAGACTCACCGATCAAAGTAGGCTTGCCTCCTCCTCCTCAGCTCCTCTGCCGTGAGCGTTTCACTCTGGCTGCCTCCTGGACCTGCTGAACTACCGGATGTCTGGCCACTGACCTTCACATTCACCACTTTGGTCTCTGAAGCCGCGTTGCTCATTACTGACCCTGTAAAGATAGATTAATGAAGATGTTTAGTCAAAAGAGCAAGTCGGAATTCATCTTTTATAATCAATAATACACCAATCAATGTTATACAAATAATCGTTCAGCCTTGGCCTTGGATTGGTCTCAGATACATTTAATCCTTCAGTGAACCAATCCAGTACCCTGCATGCTGAGCTGTATGGCCCTGCGAAGGTCGGCCTCCTCATCCTCCACCTCCATGTCCTGTTTGCTGAGTGCCAAGGCCTTCTTCAGCTCCTCCTCGTCGTCATCTTCCTCATCCACAACCTCGTCCTCCGTGGCCGGGGCGGTCTCCGGTCGGCCCGCCACCACCGGTCTGCTGCTCAGAGTAGTGGGCATCGTCAGCGGCTTGGGGGAAGTCATTGCCAACGCAGAGCTGATTTGGGACAATCAGACAAGTTGTAGGAACTTGGGAGCTGTGGCTAAAACATTGGCGCCTATTTGGATGGCATGTTCGTACCGTTGGCCGCTACTAGACTGAGCTTCGTCCTCTCCGATTAGCCTCGGACGCTGCTGCTGCTGCACTCTCATGAGGCCCAGGATCTGCTCTGCGTCACACTCGGGCAGATTTCCTCGGATTACAAATATGGAATAACCTGTGGGAAGATGTACGTTCAAGGAGTTCCTTCCTGTACGCGATATCAACGGTTTGTACGACACGGTACAAAAAGTGGAGTGATGTTTCGGTGCTTACCTTCCTGTTGTAACTGTGCAAGGAAGAGGGCTAGATAGGTGTCTGAGATCAACTCTGGTCCCGTCAACAGTGAGTTCAGATTAAACCACTGCAATGGAATGTTCAGCCAAACGTCATCAATGTTGAAATGTGGACAACAAAGATTTGATTTTTACCAATGGCAAATACCACTTCTGATGCTCATACCTGTTGTCCAAGTTTACGTATTGTAAACCAGTGCTCCTTATAGTTGCAAATAAAGGCCTTCTCATCTCTGAAACATATGAAAAGAAAAAAAAGAAAACCCATCACATTTAGACCAAAATGCAATACTTCCAACCACCAACTTAAGGGGATACTGTGCTGCACATGCAAATCATTAAAACATTTAAAACAGCTCTTACATAGGATTAATCATTAGGGTCTGGTATTCCCTGCTGTTGAACAGGATTAACTCCAAGCCCCAAACTCCCAGTGCATTGCTAATAACCTGGAAGATATTGGAGAGAGATTAATTATTTACCCAAGTCAGAACACACAGAACTAGAAACTGTTTAACATTGAGCGGTTAGCCTCACTTGTATCGAAAAGAAACCACTGTCGTCCATGTTCCCAGAAGGTTGCTACAAACACATCACGTTCATCAAGTTAAGTAACAATCTCAATAATTCATTTCAAAACCAAAAAAAAACACGCAAATAATTGTGCACCATATGCTCCGCATTGGCTAAATTACCTGTAGAAAGGTCCTATACTCCTCACTGGCCATGCCCCCTTCCGCCATTCTCATCCTTTCTTCTTCATCCAGCTGATGAGCGATTGATGACAGGTCCACAGGAGTGAAATACTCACCTTGCAGCAAATTGTTGAGACAGTGTTGAGCGCAAAGGGAGCCCTCTTGCTATAAAGCGGCATGGATCAGTTAACGTTACGTTATTATTATTTTGACATGTCAAAAAGTTTATATAATTTAAATTACAACAAAGAAGGAAATCAGATGACGCTAATAAAGATAAGCAAGATATTAACATTTACTTTTCGTACAAACACTAGCTTTCGCTGGTACACCGGGTACAATAGCAATTAATCGCTGTACTTAAATCAACAACTTAGAAATACACGCCAGAAATAAACAGTTATTTAACAAGGAGATGCAGTTTACTAGCATTAGCTTAGCTGGTGGGCCAAAACAATACGTTTAATATCATTATAAGTCCGTTAACTTCGGTTAGAAGTAAATGCACTGTAGCGCGGCTAAATACAGTAGCGGCGCTAAAAGATGTCCACTTAAAAACAACCAATTTTCTGAGATCAATATTCAAAATAAAATACACAAACTTACTTTCTCATGGAATATGGACTCCATATTTAATTTTCTGTCAAACGTTCAACTCTGACCTTCGACCCGGTTAGGTTTCACTCCAACAGCCTATCAGAGGGTCGGATTATTTGTTGTCGCTTGTCTGTATGTTTTTGATGCAATTTGCAAGCGTCAACCTTTTTAACTACTCGTTAGATAATTCGTTTTATATCAAGCTATAATATAGTTTGTCGTCAGAGCTATTTGTTTTTACGTGGAAGTATAGCTACGCCGTAAAATGTTATTACGAGTGTGACCATTTCTTTACGGCAGATAAAATATGGCGGAAGGTGAGAAAACACTCAACGGTGTGGATCTCTGCAAGGTAGGGTTTTACGTATGTTCAAAACTGGTAAAATGTCCCAGGCACCATGTCATCGTTACATTCTGTGTGAGGTATACGTACATATATTGTATTGTGTCATGTTGCTCGGCGCTGCGGTGGGGACCAGGTATTCCCCTATTACCAATTGCTGCTAGCTTTCGTGCTAACTAATAGTGTAAATACCCTTTGCGTCTAAGCAGTTGAGTTGTTATTGACTATCGCCAGTCAGGCTGAATCGTATCGCTTGTATTCAGTGGTTTCGGGTACATGTCACTTTCGTGAACACATAGTAATGTTTAATGCCATCGGTCGATTGTTTAAATGTCAACATACGTATTTATTTTGTGCACACGTTTATTCGCACCACATTTCATAGTTTTGACTTGCCCATCACAGAAGATGGGCCTAATTGTATAGCAATTGCAAATACCGATGGTGTGAATTAATTATTAGAAGCGAAATGTGTTCAAAAACAAAATGTGTACATGATAAAATGTGTTAGCAATAACTACATTTAAAGTTGACATTGCTTCATAATCAACAACAATTTCATGCATCCGAGTTGTGTGTCAATAGAAATTGAGGGCTCAAATACATTGCATGTTACTACCGTAATATTTCGTAAAAGGCGGAACAAAGTTAAGGCGTTAAGGCGTCTTTTTAGTCCTTCATGATATGATTGTTCAAAAGCGAGACATGGCCAACACGCCAGTTGGAGGCTTTATGTGAGGGGGAGAAATGTATGTTTATTTTATTTTTTTTTTAGCTTAAAGGTAAAATGTTGTAGAAGCACATTTTATTTTGTGAACACTATTACTGTAGAAACAAGGTGTGTCTAATGTCATCTGATGTCATGTCGTGTTGTCCTTCTGCTGTCCTGCAGAAATGGCTAGATGCTGCAGACAGCTGTGCAGAATTGCGGAGCTACCTGCGGGACCAGGTGCCACAGACCTATTGCCTGGATGCGGTGGTTGATCCGCAGGAAGAGGAGCGAGTGCAGAGATGTCTCCTCCACCCACTGGAGTGTTTCCTGTTTGGAGAAGATCCACAGGAGGGGTTGGCAAAACTCAAGCAGGGCAGCGAGTCCTCAGAGCTATGTGGACGTGTCTTCAAGGAGGGAGAGACGGTCTACTCCTGCAGGTCAGAGTAGACCAGAGCTGCAACTAACCATTTTTATTTTCATTGTCGATCCTGGTGGTTTAGTTTATCAAATATCAGAAAGACGTCCAGGGTCCTCGATGCTATGCTATATCCACATTTGAGTGTATATATTTAATGTAGAGTAACATAAATTACCTTTCCTTCCTCCTACCTGTTTGACCTTTTCTTAAAATATACTGTAAAATGAAGATAGTTTTTCTTCAGTTGCCATGATCTTCAAATGGGAGTCATCCCTCAATGTGAATTCATTGAAGTCAGCCTCTTATCAGGGCTGAAATATGATGCATCATTCTATTTATCCATTGATAAATATAATGTATAACTATTTATATATAACTATTTTGTATCCAAAAATGTTTTGTTTTCCAGTTTTGGAATTTACTCTATTTCTGTAACTCTTTTTTTTAAATTTTATTAAATGTTATACGTATTATTGAGCCCAGCTGTATTCTACTGATCACAGGGACTGTGCAATAGACCCCACCTGTGTGCTGTGCATGGATTGCTTCCAGGAAAGTGTGCATAAAGGCCATCGCTATAAGGTACCACCTAAATACTGCAGTTCTATGATCTTATATATTTTTTTCTTTTTTTTTTTGTAATCTAAGGATTGAAAGAAATTATACATTTTCCAAATGCACTGATCTTGGTTACCAGTCATGTGTAATCGTAACGTGATTATCCCTGTTTGCGTGTGCTCAGATGCATGCGTCATCAGGTGGGGGGTTCTGCGATTGTGGAGATGTAGAGGCCTGGAAGATCGGCCCTTGTTGCTCCAAACATGACCAGGGGACAGCTGTTGCCATGGAAACAGTAAGTTGCATTACATAATAGCCATTCTGTGAACCCCAGATTCCTTTTCCTTTTTTTTGTTGTCTCTCTTCCTGTCTTAATCTTTGTGAGCAGTTGTCTTGGCTGGCTTGGCTTGGCGTTGGATAGCGGAAGAGCATCTGGGAAAGTGACATTTAAATGACCTGTGCTGCCTGAGAATGTTTAGAGAGTCGTGATGAGTGTTTGCTTCCGCTATTACAAGCTATGCAGGAAAATAAACAGCCATTCTCCAGCAGTAGTTTGTCTCTTGTTTGACTAGATATCTTCTTAGAGTTGATAGTGTTGTCTTTTCCTGGTTTTAAAGGCTGCATTACAGTAAAGTGATGTACTTTTCTGAACTTACCAGACTGTTGCAGCTGTTCTATTATTTGCCTTTACCCACTTAGTCATTATATCCACATTACTGATTATTATTTAGCAGAAATTCCTTTGCGTAAATATTTTGTGAACGCACCAATAGTCATCCTCACAATATAAATATCGATGTATTTGGTCGAATATATTCATATTTAATTTGGTCCATATCGCCCAGCTTAATTGCTGCTGTACGTGAAACAGTTTTATGTTTACCATTGATATTTTATTTGATATTTTTCTCTATAGTGTCACTTGAAACTGTTATGTTCATTTTGCACCTAAGTTCTTCATAAAAATTGAAAATTTACAGATGGGCTTTACCATGTGGTTAATTTATAGACTATTTATTAATTCAGTTACCAGAAAACATGCGGATATATCGTGATTATATATCGTTATTGAGAGAACCCATTTCCATTGTGTTAATTTGTCTCACTAGCTCATCACAGCTACTGGGCTTCCATTTTGATGAGGCCATTACCAAAGCCCTTGAACAAGCACATACAGCGTGATGATTCTGTGACTTTTTTCCCCATAGACAACAGGTGCCTCAATTAAGAGGCCACCCTACACCCCACCCAACACAAAGCAGGCCTGTTGGCCTGCTTTGTGTTTTCCACTGCAGATCTAAACGCCACTTTAACAAGTACTGACGCTTTGCATGTGGCAGTACTCCACATTGAACATAAAAATCACACCAAAACCAAAACAAAACATGGTTATCTGTGTATTTCAGGAACAGATCCCTGATCCATCCAGCCATCACACCTGTCAGATCTTTACCATTGAGGTTTAGATGTTTAGAGAAATCCATTGGCCACCTTTTCCTATAGTCCAGCGGGCTACGCTGCTGGCACTAATGCTGCTGGAAGGAAAGAGGACCCAGGTTCGAATCCTGAGTCTGGTGGCCAAATATCGGCTACACAGGGAATTTGCAAACGTTATCCAAGTAAATGCGGCCACAGCAGATCGATGCGGAAGCTGTGTCTGTGTGTCTGATAGGAAGACGTACGCCCATGTCGTCACATATCTAAAACATGCTTTTTCAGGATGCCAGTGTGCTGGAGCCTGTTCTACGTGAGCGCGCCGAGTTGCTGTTTCGTTGTCTCCTGCGCTACGTCACAGAAATGCTGGTCTGGGAGAAATACTACGAGCTGCCAGAAGATCTAGAGCCCAGGTACTAGGGCCAAGCCATCCGTTATGAAACACAAGAGCTGGTGTCATGTCATTACCTGGAGGGACACTAGACCTAGTGGGTTTGCACTTAACGTAGCATTGGCCGTTTCGTATGACACGGCTTCGATGTTCCCTGCACCGACCTTGCATTACATTGTTCTGTGAGTTCTATAGATAGTTTTCTAGTTTTTACAGCTGTCCAATGTAGTTTTTGTGTGTACAGTGAATTGTTGCTAAAACATAATATCCACCCCCCCCTCCCTGTTTCTATATTTGCAGCATGGACGAAGACTCCTATTTATGCTTGCTGTACAAAGACGACAGCCACACGCTAGACCACGTCATCTACAGCCTGCAGCGCTCCATCAAGTGCACCCGGGCAGTAGCCCAGTCTTACACGGGCCTCATCGAGAAAGAGGTGTTTGGACTTTTCCCACTTTTTGCACAACGATCACGTCAGGAGGGTTGAGCCACAATGGCACAATGTGGGAAGTGCATGTTAAAAACAATAAAATATAAAAAAAATAATAAAAACACAAAACAAAACCGTGCCACACTAAGTCGCTAACGTCTCTTATGTGCATAACAGGGCCGGTGGATCGTGAAGAAAGGAACGGCTCTCGCCTGCCAGGAAGTGAACGACCTCATCGAGGTGCGTTCCAATGCAGTTAGTCGGCATTCGCGACCGCTGACTTTAAAAAAAAAAAGAAATTTTGTCTCCGTGTTTCGTCCCTAACTCTGGCCGTTCTTGCAGTTCAACTCGAAGCACATTTCCCAGGAAGCTCTGCGCGTGGAGGTCCTTCTGTATGCAGTGGTGGCCCACCAGAGCTTTGCTCTGCGCCTGGGCAGCTGGTTCCAGCAGATCGTCGGTTACTCGGGTATGAGCTTATGATTTGACGCCTCCTCTTTGGCTGGTGTGGTTATCGGTGGCGTGGTCATCAAGTCACCGATCATGAATAATTTGACGAATGTCACGTTTACGCTGACTAATGAACTATATATTTTGACGCTGCTGGAGGGCTGACTAGTCTCGCTCTGCTGATGCTTTCCTTTCAGTTGGTTTCCGGCAGGTCTTCTCTCAGGTGTTCCTCGAGCATAGACCAGTGCACCAGGATCCTTGTTTCGTCAGCCAACTCATGCTGCATGACTTTGTGATGCACAAGGGTAAGTGAGGAGTGGTATCCCACACCGCCCAGTCAGGTCCAAATCACCCCCGTCTCACCCATGTTGTGTTGTTCAACACATACAGCTTGTTCCTTCTGTCTCCCTTTCTCCCACCTAGGAGCTCGCAAGATATTGTACGAGTTGATTTTCTGCAGCCTGCTCATGGATACAGAGTCCAAGAGGCTTTTTGCAATTGAATTTACAAAGGTTTAAAAAATTATAACAATGAAGTAATATTATTGATGAAAATACATTTTTGATAGTGTATTTTAATTACTAACGGCTGCTTCTTTGGTGTTCTAGAATTACGATATGCTGCAGCAGTGTTTCATCTTTGATTATCAAGACAGGAGTATCTACATTTCTTCTCTGTCTGTCCAGATCTTCACTGTGCCCACACTGGTGAGCGTTGGTCTGTTATGAGGGCATCGAAGCGTTCGTTTATATTTTCTTTTGTGTTACATGTGTTTGCATTTTAGTTATAATGTAAACTCCTCAAATACAATACATTGATTAAAATAGTGCTGCTTGTGTATTCACTTGGAACAAATTCATAGAAAACATTTGTTTCCAAACGACTAGCCTTGTGTGTAACTGTATATAGAGTTAGGAACAGTGTAATTAGAAGACACTGAACAGGGGCCCATTGTCTCATAATCCGCCTCTGGTTATGCCGTTGCGATTTTAATTCTTTAAACTTACTTTGGGTCACTCTATTTAGTGCACCCTACAATGTGTTTGCGTCCCTGATTCCGCCATTTTGCAGGACCCTTCATCCAACTCGCAAGTGCATTTACAACGTGTGTCTCTCTGGCCCTGCCTTCTCGCCCCTCCCCAGGCCAGACATCTGATTGAGGAAGCTAAGGTCATCAAGGTGATCGTGGGCACCATCATGGAGGTCCTCAGAGGCCACCTCGGCGACTCCAACCGCTTCCATTTCCAAGGCTACAACTCCGAAAAGTTCTTCCGCATCCACGTCATCTTCCACGACCTCAGGTGATTGGTCCGGCTACAGCCGGGGTGGATGTTGTAAAGCAGAAATGCCATTTAAAGTTTTACGTTTAGTACAACATTCCCATAACTAACTTCTTTTTCAACAATATAGATACATTCTGATCAGCAAGCCCACTGAATGGACGGATCAGTTGAGGACAGAGTTTCTGGAAGGGTTCAAAGCCTTTCTGGATCTCCTTAGCTGTATGCAGGTATGCATTCACGCAAAACTGACCTGTTGTTGTTGTTGCTGTTGTTGTTTGATGGTCTCAAACCCAAGGGCACATTACACTTGCTTTATGGTGACAAAACTAACCAAAATAACCACACTTGGCAATCTTTCCATCTCCAGGGTATGGAGGAGGTGAAGCGTCAGTTCGGGCAGCACATCGAGGTTGAGCCAGAGTGGGAGGCGGGATTCTCCCTGCAGATCCAGCTCCGCCACATCCTGTCCATGTTTCAGGACTGGTGCGCGTCCGACGTAAGTCCCGCTGCGCAGACCGTCGTGTAGAAATGTGTATGTTGCTGTGCACGACTCTCGACTGTCCTCCTTCACACACATGTGCAGGAGAAGGTCTTGCTACAGTCCTTCAGGGAATGCCACGAAGCCCTGATCCTCTGCAATAACCGGGCCTCCCAGAGCGAGCCTTCTGACTTCTACATGTGCAAGCAGATCCTACACATCCGTCCTTACAAAGTTTCCCAGGAGCCTGTCAGCATACACCTGCCCATCTCCAGGCTGTTTGCTGGTAAGACTGCTGCAATGTCTCTCTCTCTCTCTCTCTCTCTCTCTCTCTCTCTCTCTCTCACTCTATCTCTCGCTCTCTCGCTCTCTCACTCTATCTCTCTCACTCTCTCTCTGTACGTTGTCATCCATAGGCTTATATCTGCACCTGTGCAGGACCGGCGCAATCGAGCGTCTCTACCAGCATGTCGATCCTGTAAGCGGCGTTTCACTCGGCCACTCCAACTTTTCCCGGGTGAGATTCGAATGAGCTTGTAAAGAAATGTCCGGTCCTCCGTTTCAGGCGAGCTACGACTACACGTACCTGGCAGAACATTCTCTACGCTGTCTGGTACTGGTGGCACAAGTCTCGGCAGAGATGTGGCGCAGGAATGGCCTCTCGCTTGTCAGCCAGGTCTGTTGGAAATCGCTAATTATTGTATTTTGTTTAATACAATAATTTGTAATCATTAAAATTTTTTTGTGACTAACTTTGGGTTGGCTCTCAGGTTTATTACTATCAAGATGTGAAGTGCCGAGATGAGATGTACGACAAGGACGTACTTATGTTACAGGTGGGTCAGAGCTAGCAGTATGTCTCAATTATATAATCATCATCATAATAATAATACGTTCATTAGCATTATACACAGATTATTTTGGTTTTAATTTGTATTTTATCTAAATTGTTAACAGATTGCGGCCTCCAAAATGGACCCAAACCACTTTCTCATGTTTCTCTTGTTGAGATTTGAGCTCTTCGATGTTTTCAACGGAAGTACGTCGGGCAAAGATCAGGCAAGACCTCACGATTCAGTCTTTCTCTGCGTCTCTCGGGTCTCTCCGTCCCTTTCGGCGGCTCTCTCTGTCTCCCGCTTGTGTCTCTCCGTCTTTCCCCCGGCCTGTCTTTTTCCTCACCGTTCCGCTCTTCAAGTCGTACTCAACCCATGTCAACGTCCGTCCCCGCAGGAGCTGTTGAAGCAGTGGAATCGGCTGACGGAGGAGATGCTCTTCCTCTTGATTGTCATCATCGGTGTGTGTGTTTTTTTAAAATCTCCAATCTTCTCAGGCGTTTACTCTCTACTAGGCCATTGGCTGTCCACCACCTCGTTCCCCAGTATTTGACCGATGTGTTTCCTTTGGCGGTGCCCCCAACCCAGGTGAGCGCTACGTCCCAGGGGTCAGTCACGTGACCAAAGAGGACGTGACGATGAGAGAGGTGATCCACTTGCTCTGCATCGAACCCATGGCCCACAGCAGCCTGGTCAAAGGTCTGCCGGAGAATGTGAGCTACACACCATCATCTATAATTGAACTCTGAACGCAACAATATAAAATAAATAAAATAAAATAAAAACTATAATGTGAAGCTTTTGTTTTCATAGGAGAGCCATGAAACGGGCCTGGAGTCCGTCATTTCCAAAGTTTCCAATTTCAAGTAAGTGCACGTGTTAAAATGACAGCTGTTTAGCCTGGGGTGATTTGCTGTCGAGGGTTCAATTGGACCCTGTGCCGTGTTTCCTAGGAAACCCGGGGTGTCGGGCCACGGTCTATACGAAGTGAAAAAGGAGTGTCTGCCGGAGTTCAATCCCTTCTTCTACCACTACTCCAAATCTCAGCACAGCAAGGTGTGACAAAAGCCTGAAGCCCGCTCCTGGATTCTTGTGTGCACCTTTTCGTATGCAGTTCAGTGTAATTGGCTGCTGTCCTTGTTCTAGGCAGAGGATTCCCAGAAGAAGAGGAGAGCTCAGGAAGGCACTGATCAAGGTTAATAATATGTTGGTATGTTAGTGCGCGTGCCCATGGGCGTGATCGGAAAACCAGCAACCCCCCCCGCCCGAGACGAAAACGATCCGCGCTGTGGGCTCGGCTGTTGTCCGTTTGTTTAAGGAATTGGATCAGAGATTAAGAGTTGGATCACAAATCGGTTTTAAACGAAGTGCCTTTGACGCATCGGCCCTCCCGTATTTCCCCAGCGCTGCGACCTCCCGTGCCGCCGGCCTTCTGCCCGGCCTTCTCCAGTGTGGTGCGTCTGCTCAGCTGCGACATCTTCGTCCACATCCTGAGGCGAGTGCTGCAAAGAGCCGCAAAGGACCGCTCCACCCAGTGGACGGAGGCCATGGTCCAGAGGGTACGCGTCAACTGCCGATCGGCTCCCGTCCGATCACAATGCAAGGATTTCAAGTAAGTCTCTTTACCCTGACTCACCTGTCGTGATGATGTCATGTGTGCCCCCCTCTCCCAAGGCCCTGCATCTGATTGGTCAGGCACTGTTGGAGGAGAAGTCCCAGCTGGAGGCAGCTGCAGATGAGGAGGTGGCCTTCGATTTCAGCCTGAAAGCACGTGGTGGGTGGAGGCCATATTGCCTTTGTTTGGTTTTATTGATCTATTGATTATTAACATTTTTCGATTTGGTGATGATGAAGTGATGATGAATATGTGCTGACCAATTCCAAATGCCCATCTCTAGTTCACCATCACTTGCTTTCTCTGACCAAGCGCTGACCACTGAAGTGTTCATCATTCATATTCGGTCTATTTGGGCTCTTAGGTATTGGCTCGGAACACAGCAAATCTGTATTCCAGCTACTGACCAAAGTCAAGTCACTTCCTGCCCTTGAAGGCCACACCGACATGGTCAAATGGATTCTCCAGGTGAACTCTTGAAGCTACGCATCCCATCATACATATGCACGTGTCATTGTCATGGGTTTTAAACCGGTTGTCTTATTTTTCATTCTATGCAAATCTTATGTTCATCCACACATAGATGTTTGAGATGGTCAAGTGCCGCAGAGAGAAGTCGAGCCCAACGGCCTCAGTTAGCATGGACACAAGCAGACCGGAACCAGAGGTGAAGACTACAAATGGATGGAAGACGCTTATTATGGACAAGAAAGACCCAATGTTCTTCCCTGGGTTATGGGTTAAGATGGATCGCCCTTAATGCTCTCACCCCCCCTACTTTGACCTTCTTCAGGTTGCCCAGGACAAAGACAAGGCCGAGCGCAAGAGGAAGGCGGACGCGGCCAAGCTCCATCGGCAGAAGATTATGGCCCAGATGTCGGCCATGCAGAGGAACTTCATCGAGTCCAACAAGATGCTGTACGACAACATGCCAGACAGCAGCAGCAGCAGCAGCAGCAGCAACCACGGAGGACAGCCCACCGGCGCGTCTGCCGACAGGTGGGACGCCACACTGTTACTCATTGACTATTTTCCTGTCATTTTTTATCCAGAGTGACTTGCAGAGAATCCAGATGCATGTCATTAAGGAGCAAGTAGGGGTGGGGCGTCTCGCACCCAGTGCCTTTTGGACTGGGA
>OMNS01029634.1:12796-28001 GCA_900303225.1 Laemonema laureysi | reverse complement strand
CCAGCTGCCTTGTGTCTCAACTAATACAGTTAGCTGTTTACCTCTCTCTATACATTTTTCCTGTCATGTTATTTCCAACTTTGCTTCTTCTCTGGAGCAAATGAAAATGTAAGTGGAGGACTGGAGAGACTGTTGCTGTGTCTGGGCAGAAGTCACAATGAGTGAGTATGAAACTTAGCATGGAGTTTTGTTAGCTTGGCGCTAGTATACACATGGGATTATAAATGGTCTGGGTATGTGTCTCGTGACTGTTTTGTGTCTCTGTTTCAACCTTTTAACAAACTACCATGGGTGGTTTTAAAATATGGCTTTAACATTTTCTGTAATTAAGTTTTCACTCACATATGACAGTCAGTAAATGCTTAATTTGTCTAATTATCTATTATTGAAGTTAATCAATGTTGTTCAACATAATAATGATACAACATAGTTGTATCATTATTATTATCATTATTGGCAGGTTTATTGGGTCTAAATGGTGATGAACAAGGTTCTAAAAAGCGGGCATACGCTTAAGTTTTAACCCAGGTCATGACCTCTGCTACTGTCTTTTTGACTTGTTTTGTGAGAGTGTGGTCGTTGAGCCTACGTTGTTCATGAATAACCGTATGCACAACAAAATACCTCATCTGCCGATGGACTTGCCACAATGGCCTGCCTGTCTAGCTAGGTGTTGTACTAAACGTTTCTTCCAGTCTATAATTACACTTGATCTTGAACTTGTCCTAGCGACTGCTTTTTCTGCTTTTGAAGTTGACCAGCCTATAGGTGCCCCTGTGTCTATACGTCTCGGTTATTGTATTGTTGTTTAATTAATTGCCATGAGACAGTTGAGTTTGTAGTTGTTTGTTTGGTTTGGAAAATTAAGTTATGCCCAAAAGGGCTGACATTTTACTTTAGTTCTGTTTGTTTATCATTATTCAGGTTCTTCTTGGTGTTGTTTTGTGCAAATCCCCACATGACGGGACATGCTACAGGCACATATGTGCAAAGTAACCTAGTCAGGATTTTGTTCTTTCCCATTTTGCAAGATTGTTTTTTATTTGATCCTGGAAATCGTTGTTGTTACTTGTATTCCCTTCTACGGACAATAGAAGTGAAGCGAAGGAAGTTGTACTGCCTGGGGAACTTAGTTTCCTGAGTGACTGCACCCTTATGTATCAGGCCAACGGTGCTATGATTATCATACTAGGGATTCAGGTATAGGTATTGTCCAATAGAAACGGGCAACTAATGTTACTAATTACATATAGAGTAGAGCAGTGCTTGGCACCTCCATGCCTTAACTCATCAGATTCAAAGAATCAATAATTATTTTCAGCCTTTTGGATCCAACATAATAAATGAACTAAATTATAGCTTGTGGGGCAAAAAAAGTTTGACTTTTAACATTTTGGGCTTGCTAATGTGCATGCATGTGCATGTTCTAGGTCAGTTGGAACCTAACTAACCATATGTAAACATGCATGCACTGAGCAATTCTAAAGACTATGCAAAACCTGGACATGTTCGCCCGGTTTCCCTTATTGCCTTTTTCAAACACGTGCCAATAACCAAAACCACTTGATAGTGTTTAGTATTTGAGTGGCGTTTCCCAGTGGCTTTCTGACAGTTAAATAGTAATCGTCTCTAGTATTTGCTGCTGTAGCAATTGTGTTCTACTCCTCCAATACTTCCTGTGTGTGTGTGTGTGTGCGTGTGCATATGTGTGTGTGCGCGTGTGCATGTGTGTGCGCGTGTGCATATGTGTGTGTGTGTGTGTGTGTGTATACATGCACATGTATTTCCCTGTCTCAGCACAGTCAGTCATTCGGTCCGGATTTAGATCACTATGAGAGACAGCATTGTTAGATACGGACAGACAGAACAGATGGACGAACAGAGGGGAAGGGGCAGCCAGCAAGAGAGAGAGAGAGAGAGATAGAGAGGGGGGGGGGGAGAGAGAGAGAGAGCTATCCAAGCATAATCTCGCTCTGTGTGTCTGCCAACACCACCAAATCAAGGAAGTGTCTGTAGCATGTGTAGCGAGCTAGCGAACAACTTTAACAACAAAGCTTTCTCGTAAAAACCCAAGGCTTGAGGGTATGTGTTTGATGAAAGGGTTCGCTAGGAACAAACTATTTGTCTTGCTAGCAGGTATGCAGTGAGGCAACAAGTGGTGGACATCCGACAGCGTTATACAGGACTTTTATTCAATGAATAAAGGCTAAATCAGAGCAGGGAGCGGTGTTTTTGAACGTACTACTACGCAGATGAGTGGCACAAAGAGGTTCTCATGGCTGAAGATTTGGGTAAGAGGATGACATCATTTTCCGCACCACACCGCTGAAATGAAGGCACTCCTAGTTTTTTATCCCAACTCCACAGTTTTAGTGGAACCCTTTTTAGGAGTTTCCAGAGACACGGGCAGTTTTGATCGGAAATGTCCTTTTTTTTCCCTCCTTCCTTGTAACTTGCAGAAGTACAATCTTTTGTATGGTAAAGATTGTACCAATTTTATTTTAGATCTTCTAGTGCTTCATACAGTGTGTCTGGTGTGGTTTATGTTACACAGAATTTGGATTTAAGGAATATATTCGATATATTCATACATCAAACAGACTGTATTATGTAGACATAAACACTGAAAGTGTCTACATAATACAGTCCCGTTAATTATGAGCTTTAAAAGGAAAATCCATGTGTTGTTCTTCCATGCACCACCTGGGGGTGTCTTATACCATAGTTGGCCCTAAAGCAACACTCTTATGCTTTCGGATAGGAGAGGAGAACACAATGTGAGATGAGTATGATGAAGGTGATGAGGAAAAAAAAATGGATCTCCAGGTGAAAATAATCACGGACGATATTAATAGAACAGGCTAAATGGGCATTTTAATGCATGCAATTTAAAGTACATCACTGAATACTTGATTCTTATTCATTCTTTTTCAGATGTGTGTAACAATACTGACTTGCCCGAGCTTGAGATCATCAGCTTATTGGAGGAGCAGCTGCCAGTCTACCGGCTGAGGGCGGACACCATCTTTGGCTATGAGCAAGATGATTGGCTGCACACGCCGCTCACCACCCCTGACTCCGCCCTTCCTCTTACAAACGAACAGATAGAGGAGACCCTCAAGTACTTCTGTAAGTGACAAAATGCCACACGCTTTTCTGTGCTGTTATACCACTGGGTTTAAAATGACTCCCGCCTACTGACGAGAGAGAGAGAGAGAGAGAGAGCGAGAGAGAGAGAGAGAGAGAGAGGAGTGTGTGTGTCAATCATGAATATTGTATACAGTAGCAAACTAAACCAGGAGTGTATCTAAAACCAGTGTATCTCTCTCTCTCAGTGTGAGAGAGAGGGAGAGACTGTGTCAAGTGGCAGCCGTCCACAGTTGCCACAGCAAACACTGCTGTGAGTGAGAGACCTGCTGGGTCTCTCTCCCTGTCGCCCTCTTTCCCTGTCTCACTCTCTTTCACTGTCTCACATTCTTACTCTTTCTCACATTAAGTTGTGTCCTATGCCAGTTGGCAAGCTTATGTTCCTGTGGTGGTATTAGCGCGTGCGTATGTGTTTTCCGCGAGCACACGTGCGCGCGCTCGCATGCATTTCTATTCTCGCCGTATCAAACAAGCGGCGTCCTCTCACTTGACCTTACATGAGGTCATCGTTGACAAACATGCCGTGAAATAAACAAACGCCTACACACACACACACACACACACACGTGCAGCGAAAGACCACAGAGGTGTCAAAGAACTGTTTGCCCCATCAATGATTCAGTGCATTCCAAGGTCTGCTGGCACAGTGTAGTGAACAGGGCGAAAAAGCTGTTTCTGCTCTAACTCCAGCATAAATATAGCTTTTAGTCGGGAGGGGTGGGGAGTAAGTTGACCTCAGTGACCCCTATTGTCAAACATGGCACATGCCTTGAGGAAGGTCATGACACGACACAGACAACGTGTGTATTGACTGCACAGCGAGTTGAGAGATGCAGTCAACAATCACAGTGGATCTCTTTTGCTTCCCTTTGGGCCAGTATGTATGTTTTTACATGGACTGTTTTCGTACTCTGTGTCAAGTTGAACTAAATTGCACTTAAATGTGCGCAGGAGAAATACGTATGCATGCAATAGGATAACGTGGGTGGAATAGAATCAGCGTGAGGTATTATATAGAAGCTATAGCGGTACCGGCGTACCAGAATTGTGTGTGTGAATAAGCATAAGGTCAGATGTGACTACTGGGCTTTCTTTCAGTTTGAGGAAATTCGCGACAAGTACCGCATTTATTTGATCACATGACAAATGTGTCACTCTAAACACTGTAAAGTCCCTCGGTAAAATTAGCCCAGTGCAAATAGTGCTTTATGTACGCATGTTGATTTGTGTTGAGGGTAGAGTGGTCTGACTTGTTGAGGTCAGGTGACCGGGCTCTGATATTAGATACGACGAAGGCCATGTCTGAACAGTCAAGTTAAGAGGCACCTTGACTCTTTAAATATCTTCACACTTGGCAGCGTCTGCTAAGGTTTCCTGAAAAAGATGTAATAGCTTCCACACACACGCGCATATGCGCACGCACATAAAATAAATGAAGTATTCACAATGTACACACCCAGCATCACTGGCTTCATACAGATAGAATGGAGAAGGATATGAGGCATGGGTCAAGCAAGCCAATCAGAGTGCAGCGTTGCGGTCATGTCGCGTGTATGCCGACAAGCCATATGGCATATGGCTTGTCGGCATACAGAACAGAAGACACATTTTTCAGTTATGCACTCACATATTATTACTAAATATTTTCTTGAATTGAATATTGTAATAAACAGATACTATAGTACTAACCACTTAATCTATCACTGAATATATTGTGCATATCGTTGATACTGTAGTCAAGGAGTTGCACAAGCTGCTTCCAAACCTGTGTTGCGTCACTTCTGCCAACGCAACCTTTTGTGTGCTGGCAACTGCTCTCGCATGCATTCAGCCATGCTGGAGTCGGAGCCTATCACCATAGCAACCATGCACAAGGACGAGGTAGGGGAGAGAGGAAAAGGGGGAGGAGTCTATGATGCAAACATGCGAAAGGAAGGCCGAGCCAGACTGTCAGCAGCCCTCTCCGATTGGCTATGTGTGCCTTCCAAATCTGCCCACCCCTCTTTGTCATGAATAGCATCATTTCTGCTGCAAAACCCGTGACTGCTGAACCCCATTCCCCTCCTCTCTCCCTCTCCTTCTCTCTGTCTCGCTCTACATTTATTGAGTCACTGTTAGGGATGCGGTGGTCCATGTGCGAAGCAATATGCAGGGTGTTATGAAAGAGCTCACAGCCCTTAATAGCAAAACTGAACAGACTGCAACCTAAGAGGATGGATTGACCGGAATCACTGTTTGAGGAAAAACGTCACACAGATGTTAAAGCTTTGACTGCCGAAGGTTTGGACACAGAACACAAGTGAGCGGGTGACACGAAAGATGGACAAAAATACGATTCACAGACGGATGAAAGGACAAATAAGTTAGACCAACACATTCTTCTGAAGAGGACGGAAGATACTGGAATTGCTACTGTTGCGGCTGATGTTGCCTGAAGCCAGTTTACGTCAGAAGATAAGAAGGCAAGAGGACAGGTGAACTGATGGGGAGGTGATGGAGGATATCTGCACCCAGTGACAGCCCAGAATGACCTCAATTACCCCGCCGAGGGAGGATGTAGCGGCATCCGTTCGTTACCAGGATTAATATGCAGCGATCATTGTCGACCGACGAGTGCCTCACCAAATAAGGGCTTATGACGCTATGATGATACTGTTGCAAAATGATGCATGTGGGACAGTGCCCGCGTGTACCAGCTGGTAGCTGCAAAGCATGTTGGGATTGGTGAGGTTCCACCAAAGGATCAGCTGGCGGACTGGTGGCATCGCAAGGACGGAGGCCGAGAGGCGTCTGGTGAAATCGGAGGGGGGTGCTCCGACTGCAGTAGGCAGGGGTACGGCTGAGCACGATGGTGGTACGGGAACCAGCGTAGCGCCGCTTCAAAACACTGACCATGAAGAGACGTCAGCGCTTCGTCAAGGCGGATTACTACGAGTTGGACTGGTACTATGAGGAATGCACTGATGGTAAGAGCAAAAAGTGGGGTTTTAAAGACAAACTAAAACAAGGTGTTTGCCCGAGAAAACAGCAGGCTGTTTTTAATCTAACAGAAATTATGTAACTCTCCAGGGGTTTGTGAAGATGTTGAGTATCACTGAGCTCCGTATGAAACGCATACATGCATGTTGTGTATGCTGGTTGATATGCTCTAATCAATTAATTGATGTGACATATGCTGACAATGGCATATTCCTGTTTATCAGAATGCCTTACGTACGTGCAAAAGGTTTTTGTATGTTATTTTACATACCTGAGCATGGTGTTGTAACTGTGACGTTGCGTCTATTCTCAAAACACTATTTTTCAGGGTACACGGTTCAATCTAAAAGATACTGCGTTTTATAGCTAACAGGGGTAAAACTCTTCAGCTGTACCCTGCAGATACCAGAGCAAGACATACCCAACTTTGCTCCAACATCATCATCATCATCGTTGTTGTACAAGTGTGTGTGGCTAGATGAGATAAAATGAAGAATGCATACAGTATGCTCCAGAGCTGCACATTGTACACACAAACCAGATAAGACTAGCGTATATGGTGCTGGATCTGGCAAAGTAGTGTTGTTACCAAACGTACCAAACCAAAAGTTTTACACTGTGTTCTGCAAGCATTATGGCTTCTGATCACTGTTGCGGACACTGTATAGAATGGCATGTGTTCTAACAAACATATTTTGTCAATTTTGTCAACATCACCCCCTGCTCAACCTCTTCTTAACTCTATTTTTATTGTCTCTCTTCCCTGTCCCTGTCTCTCTTCTAAGCTCAGTTACCCTTTTCCCTCTTTTGCTCACACGTGTGTATTGTATTGTATCATCATCATTATCAAATACATTTGGCAATTTGTCCAATTGAATTGTGGAAGATGGTCAGATGTGGAGTACAGAGATGGGTGTAGAAGGCAGCTGCTGGCTGGTGTTATTTTGAGATGATGGGACATGCGGGAGGGGTGGTGGAAGTAGGTTGTCATATATTTAGCCCGATGATTTGCATGTTCCTCTAATCTGCTCTTGTCCATAGCTCTAACTATGTTGTTTTAACAAGAAAAAACAAGAAACAAAAAACAAATATATATATATATATATATATATGAGGGTATAATAGGAATGATATTGTCTGGCCTTATTGTTTTATCATTTTCAATATTTCCAGTGTCCACATGGTGGCTACCAGGAAGCTTAACTTTCAGCTGAAAAACAATTCAGAGAAGCCAATGGAAACCCACAGCCACAGTCACAGACACTAGGGTCATGCTTTTAGGTCTGGGCGGCGTAGGGAGTCAATGGGACTGATGTGTAAAGCAATTGGTGAGGGGTTGGCTCACTGTGTCTTGTTTTGTTTGTATTGTAGCCACATCACCGTGGTGTGGGATTATTCATGCATGCGGGAAAGTCCCTAGTTGGCATCTGTTTTCAGACCAATTACAGGAATTGTGTATCGGCTATTGTTGTGGTCTATTATTAGCCCTGCGTGATCCCATGTGACCGGGTCCCACACACACAGTACAGGACTTCGGCCTACAATCTCCCTCAAACATTTGCAAATGTGCATTCCTCTGTTTCCATAAAGACTTTTTGGTGACTCACTTTTTAAAGATAAGATAAGACGAGATCCAACTTTATTTATCCCGAGGGAAATGTACCTTGTAAATTTCCTTTCCTCTAACTTCAAGCTAGACTGTTTTTGTAGTGTTTTTAGACATTAGACAGTTTACCATTACCTAGAGAACTTTTGGACTTACCTTAAGCTGGCTGGGAAACTTTACAGTTATGCTTTCTAGACACACTTACAGGACTAAACTCGTATGGCTACATTGAATTGGTGTTTTTGTTGACTCAGTAATGTGATTTTGATAGCTGTAGTGAAATGAAAGCGCACATTGCACACCCGACCCCAACAGAGTCAGAAACATGTACTGCAGTACTACAATGCTACATGACATGCTTTACCTCCATACAGTGTACACTCCTTCATTTCCCTGACTTTGAATACAACAGGCGTATCACGTGTCCCGCTGTTCTCCTGGGGTTGTGGTTACGCTCCCCTGAGCCCCACCCTGGTAGGAACAGGCGTACACTGCCTCGCTGCTTATTGTGTTTTACATTGTTGCCATAGAGCGTTCATCGGACTGTGCCACTGCCACTGGTTGTGCCTTAGACTCCTCCTTAGACTCCTCCCCTAGACACAGGTGTCTGTTTAGGTTTGCTCAGCTCTACCTGGGCTGTACCATGTTGACTTCATTCAGAGGGGGGGGAGGGTTGTGAAGGGAATTTACATGGCATGTTACACACTTTGAGTTTTGTAAATGGATATTTCATTATAGACGGGTGTTTTTCTCCTTCAGAAGCATCCTAACTAAATATTATGTTCTGCTAACAAGACGGATGCCTCAGTGAGGATTTGTTGTCATTGAGCCCCACATCAGAGTTCATTAGACTGCTATGTGGCCAATCAGAGAAGAGAGTGGGAGGGGCAAAGTGAGCCAGTAGTGTGACTTGACCACCACAACATAAGACGAGAATGATACATACACCGAAGGAAACGCAACACAGCTGTTTGACCATTCAAACATAATGGACCTATACACTTTTAAAAGGAGATGCAGAGACAGGCACAGTATTTGAGAAGGTTGTAGAGTAACTTACAAGCCACTTCTTGATGGCTCAAATTATACTTTTCTATTGGGACGTACACTCTCATACACACACACACACACATAGCCACAATGACCTGGACTGGAGCCCTTGCGATGTACCTGCATGTGGTATGGATTAGCTGTTAGCAGCATTGCCAAGGGGTTTGCATGACAATGCCCACTACTCCTGGCACTGAAGACTGTCTGGAGTGTGCCTATCAGGGAGATGAGGAGGAAGAAGAAGAGGAGGCAGATGAAAGAGAAGAAGGAAAAGATGAGGAGTATGTTTGTCTGCCCAACAGTGGAAAGGCAGATGAGGAGGAAGAGGACGAGGAGCAAGTTTTGTGCGAAGGTAGAAAAAAACAAAATGTGTCATTTACATGAATGTTGGCTTCTTATACCAGGGATACGTCACCCTGTCCTAGTTATTCTGGTCCCACTGCTGCTCTTAGAAGACCATTCTGTGTACGTTCTATATTGTACTGTTGTTAATGCTTCATATTATGTGGGTAGGTCCTGGCCGGAACCTGTAGTTCAAGTGTACACACTGTGGAGATATGGTACACTTAACTGCTTGTTTCCCATGTTCAAACATGGGCTAGGCCTTGTCGTACCAGCAATGATGCTAATTGCGTTGCACTTGTACGCTGTTAGGAGGACATTGTCGTTTCATTCAGGATCATTTGGATTTTTAAAAATCTGACTCTGCAGTGAAACACTGTCTCTTAACTCAAAATATGACAGCACTGCAATTCCATTGGATTCATTTAGGGCTGCCAGTGGCGCTGTTTGCAAGGAGAAGCACCCTTTCTGTTTTATGTGAACCTACAGTATATGTATGTCTGAGCACCGTCCTTGAACTTGAATTTCAAGGACAGTTTCAAGTGTTGCTAAGGTGCCAACGGTGACACCGAGCAGCCTGTAACTCTAAACCTCAGGTTTTATTGGGCCTCTTCCAGCTAATGAACAGCGGTTCAAATGTACCCATGGTCCATTTTCACTTCAGTAACTTAACTCTGTGATAATCTTTGTTAAATAATCGGTTGGCAATGGGGTGTATCTAAAATCAAGTGTATCTAAGAGTAGAGTTGGGCAATGATGGCCTAACTTGTTATTTAAGTTGGATGGGAGCTGGTAAACATTGTATTAAGCCCAGTATTACTCGCCCATTCTCCACATGGCCCTCCTCGCGCATTCTTCGCCACACATGGAGCAACACTCAATTTGACACTAACCGCATGTACCGCAATACTGTATGGTTACCTTGAACAGTATTCCAGACTCAAACAAGTACGTTTTCTAAGTCAAGCTTTTGAAAGAGGGTGTGGGCCAACGCCTTTTCTGTTTGTTTATTCTTTACTAATACAGGAGTGAAACGATGTATTCATGTATGTGTATAGACTTCATGCCACAATGAAGTTTATATGCTTGCGTGATTCCTGTGCGCTCTGATTAGTTTCCATGTAAATACTTCACCCCTTACCACACCCAGGGGAGATAAGAGAGAGTGTGGGTGTGTGCGCGTCTGTGTCTGTTGTTTTTACTGTTGTGTTGTTTTGAGCCTCTGCATCTTCATCACAACTTACATGGACACTAGAATAATAACTCAAAGCTTTTTTCCCCCAAATTATATTCTGTGTATTTGTCATTAGTAGCCAACCACTGTACATGCTTTGGGCAAAGACCTTGACCAAAAATAAATAACATGAGAAGATGTAATGTTATTGTATTTTGTCCATCCATGCTGGTATCCCTCAAGGTTCCTTACTGTTCCCATTCCATAACGCCCCACTTGATTGTGGTTGTCTTTGAGAGCTCATTGGTGTTTTTATCTGTCCAATCATGAAACCATTGGAGGGAAAACACAACATGCTTAGCAAATTACCTTGAAAAGAACAATAATCTATTTGAACTAAAGTTGCTAAAGAGTTAAGTAATTATTCAAAGGGGAAACATTTTGGGCTATCAAAAGTTTATAAAAAGTGCTCCTGTTCCAGCTATCTGCATCATCTCTTTAGCAGAGAACATGAAAATGATTTGATTTGCATGGAGCAGCTCTGCTTTACATTCCCTCCACCCTGCTAGCTCTGTATGTCATGTTTTAATTATGTGGGAGAAAATGTATGAATCCTATTTACATTTGTATCACTATATGGTACAGTAAATACCCAACAACACACTTTGTATTGAGGAAACGTCAACGACCACCTTGACGAATTTCAGAAAGGCAGTTAAAATGCTGACATATGATGAAGAGATCTCAGTGCTATTTATCTTCGAATTGAATTGGCTGTTTATTGAAAGGCGAGCTCAGGTGTGTTTAGGCTTGTATTCATGCATGTGTGCAGGGACGCTGCTGGGACTTCGGCCCCCATGGCTTGGCTTCGTGCCACAGCATGCCACACATGAAAACAACTTTGCACACGTGATAGCAGCGTTGAATCGCAACATGCACAACTGACTACCAAAAGTGTGACAAAAATGTCAGATAGCAATAAACAGAAAACCACCACTATAGATGATCTGGTTTTGTATGGCATATCTCTTGACGGCATACATTACAAGTAATGTACAGAAATGTGTTGCCGTTTGACTAATAACAGCATGTCTCTCTCTCTCTCCAGTGTTGTGTGCCGACAGAGTGGGACAGATGACCAAGACGTACAGCGACATAGATGCCGTCACTCGGCTACTAGAAGAGGTACGTTGTCATGGAACACGCACAAAACAAACATGGAGCACAGTGTGTTTCCGTAAGCGTCACACTAAAACTACAGATCCGTTTTCTAACCCTAACCCTAGTCATTCACTCCTGGTTAGGAGGATACAGCGGGAGGCCGATCCCTGCAGACTATATTTCACTATAGTATATAGTTACTTAACACACACTGCAGGTACAGTATATAGTTACTTAACACACACTCCACCACCACTAGGGGCCCTAGTAGTGGTGCAACCTGAAGATATGGAGTCTGTTTGCTATTTGTGTCGCAAATTGGATGAGCGATCGGGAAGATCTATCAATTTTTTTAAAAGCACATCATTCAGGAAAAAAAGGAGGGGTTTTCATCTTTCCACACTGTATCTTTGGACACGGGCTGGAGCTAGCTAGACAAGGGCAATTGAAATGACAAGGGCGATAAAACCACATCATAAAACCTAATTTGTGTGTCCGATAGTCAAATGTGTCCCCACGTGACGGCTAGCTACTCCAGACATCCTGATGCACAGGGTCCTTTAAAGGTCCGCTCCCTAGGAAACAACCCTCGTCTTTACATCACCCATAAACGGTCTCTTTTGATCGATTGATCTTGATTTTTAAATGCATGAATGGTGTTGTCCTGCTGACAGTGAACTTGCTGTGTTCTGTTGTAATGATTGACAGGCAACCAGCAGCTCACGACGCACACACAAATGAAACTAGGGACACGTGAAACTTGATCTGCATCATATCTTCAATGGTCAGCAGTAGACACTGTCCTGCTAATGATGTATCGCTCAGTTCTGCCAATATGCTACTTGATTCTATATATTTTATGCACTCATGAGTGGTGAACAAATTATATCTGATACTTATTTTAATCACTTTGTTTCTGGTCGCCAGGATTTGTGAAGGACAGTAGTTCAAACAAATACGTAGTTAAAAAAAAACAACTATTTGAAATACTTCAAATAGTTCAATACGGTCTATACCACTGTGAAATGGCTTTCATGGAACTTCATTGATAGTAGGTAGGAATGTAGTACTACCATGAGAGTAAGTAGCCTAGGAGCCTTATCTGGAGCCTCCCTGGTGTGCTTATAACTTATAACTTGTTGTTGCCCAAGTTATACCGGACTGCATTGTGTTGGTCGGAAGCAGCTAGCGTTGTTAACACTAGCGAGCCTGTAGTTCTAGCAGAGCACCTCTGGTCTTTTGTTCCAGGAAGACAGGAATGTTTTCTCAGTCCTTTCTAAGTCCTTCAATGTGAGCTTTAATTACTTATCAGTCTTTGTGTTACGTATTGTTCACACAATCAGTAGTTTGGGTTTTTGTGATGACCAAGCAAAATGCAGTTTAAGAAGGTGATGCCATTTATTCGGCCCTTTTCCTTCAAACACAAAAATTCTGTTCCGAACACCAGTTTGTTTCATCCTTGTTTTCTCCCCCCCGCCTGCGCAGAAAGAGCGAGACCTGGAGCTGGCGGCTCGCATCGGCCAGTCGCTGCTGAAGAAGAACAAAACGCTGAGCGACAGGAACGGCCTGTTGGAGGAGCAAGTGGAGCACATCCGAGAGGAGGTACACAGTCCGACGTCAAGTGGAACAGCTCTCAACCTGCTCTTATAGAATGGCAGCGCCGTAGGCTAGCGGCAGTGATGCCAGTTGCAGTGCTCACTGTTTTAAATAGCTTTCCTTCCATCTCAATCTCTCTCTCTCACTCATCATATGCGGCACACTTGTGCGTAGGTTTCCCAGCTGCGTCATGACCTGTCCATGAAGGATGAGCTGCTGCAGTTCTACACTAGCGTGGCCGAGGAGAGCGAGGGGGAGTCCACCACCTCCACGCCGTAAGACTTGCCCCTCATCTCCCCATCTCTACTTCTGACTCCCCCCTCACTCTCTCTGCCCAGGCGGGATATTATGTAACAGCATGCAAGTGTCACCTAAAGTATGTTTCTAAGCGTACAACCGGGACGTGGAGACAAGCTGAAGTCGATATTGGTTGCCCTACAAACTGGCATGGACTTGAAACTGCAATTGGATTTATATTATATTTACTATATACAAAAACACGAATCAAGAAGAGATGCATTGTACCAGATTTAGCTACTAGCTAATTTCCATCAATCCATTTCCACGCCTAGTCTTCCATCATTATGTCCCATTCGTTGACCCATTTCCGAAACTTCCTAATTTTGTTTGACTTTTTGGTTTCTCTGACTGACTGTTATACGTATTGAGCGCTTTTAAATAGCAGCTTATATCAGTAGGATATTGATTACTCCGTCTCTCTCTTTTCTTCCGCTGTGCGGTGTTTCCAGGATACGTCAGAACGATCCTAATGTCTCCGTTCCCAGTTACTTACCTCTGGACTCCCTGCAGAAAAAACTCAAAGACCTGGAGGCAGAGAACCTGTCACTGCGCTCTGAGGTAGCACACACACACACACACACACACACACACACACAAACTCAGGATAGAAAAATATGATCTCCAATGAAGACTTTGTTTGTAGTATTTCGCAGTAATTCATTGAGTCAAATTAAGTCAAAAGGATCTTTATTCACTCACACACACTTATACAGCCAAGACATTTACAAGTTCATTGGGAACAGCTAGTAGGTTTGGTTCAAGGGTACCTTGGCATCAAAGCAGCAACCCTCCGGAGCTAAATGCCTGGTAGTATTTTCGATGAGTACGAATGCTTTTAGTTGAATTGTCTCCGTAATGTGAATGATGTCCATTCAGGCCAGTCATCTGGAGACGGAGACCATTTCCTACGAGGAGAAGGAACAGCAGCTGGTCAATGATTGTGTCAAAGAACTACGTGAGTATTGGACTGCAACCAGGAAGGAATTATTATTTTTACTGTGTATTACTCATACATATTAGTCATTCGCCATTTAATCGGTTATTCATTTACTGTCTGCAAAATATGTTGGCCATTTTGTGAGCTGTTTTATGTTAGGGTTAGGGTTGAATTAAGGACATAGTAACTATCATACATTTTGATGTGGAAAATTATGTGAAAAAAGTTTAGTCTTAATGAAGTCACCGGTGATGATGTAGGAAACATTCCCTAATGCTGTTCATTATAGTTAAAGAGTGAAAACACGCCAATGTTTAACATTCCACACATGCAGGGGATGCCAACCTGCAGATGTCCAGCCTGGCAGAGGAGCTGGCGAGGAAATCAGACGACACCTCCCGTCAGCAGGAGGAGATCACACATCTCCTGTCCCAGATAGTGGACCTCCAGAAGAAGGCCAAGTCGGTATGTACACCAGGGGCTTCACAGAATAGTCGACTACCAAAACCACTAGTCGACACTGTGCATCGTTGTAGACTAATCGTTCAACTGTGGTTTTAGCACGGTGCAGTAATAAAGCAGTGGCAATGCATCTACTGCAGATAATGAGATGGCCTTCTAGCGATCGAAGGTGGACATAACCTTGGTTGCTGTTGAACATTGATTTTAAACAGAATTGAGGGTATTTAGGAGGAGAAGACTCCCGCTATCCCTGCAAGAAAGCAGTAGCATTGTAAATATGATATATCTCCCGTGATTAATCGACTACTCTTTGGGAGTAGTTGACGACTACTAAAATGCAGCAGTCGTGAATGCCCTAATGTGTGTGTCTGTGTGTGTGTGTGTGTGTGTGTGTGTGTGTGTGTGTGTGTGTGTGTGTAGTATGCCGTGGAGAACGAGGAGCTGACGCAGC
>OMNS01029634.1:0-12776 GCA_900303225.1 Laemonema laureysi | reverse complement strand
GTTATGCCTTCAGCGGGGACTGAAGAGCATTCATGAAATTGAGGCCCTGAAGCTCCTTCCCTTTGTGTGTGTGTGTGTGTGTGTGTGTGTGTGTGTGTGTGTGTGTGTAGTATGCCGTGGAGAACGAGGAGCTGACGCAGCACCTAGGAGCTGCCAAAGATGCCCAGAGACAACTCACTGCTGAGGTACTAAAGAAAAATGTATAGTCTGTTATTGTCTGACTTTATGACACTACATTGTGCTAGGGATAGCACAATGGCTATAGCAACTGCTGCTTCCGATTGGTTGAGATTATTGAGCAATCATGTCCCTTGACGTATGTATATGTATATGACATGAGTGTTGACACCAATTTATTTGTCATTTTCCATCTCGATGTGTAAATGTGTCACAATTTTGACAAAATAAGGACAATGATCTAGTCTAGATTAGACTAGTCTGAATCTAGTCTAATCTAAGCCACTGCTAATCTTTGAGAAGAGCAACTGAATGAAGAATGAATCTAGTCTTCCACCATCTCACACCAAACCTCTGTGTCTCTGTCTGTCTCTCTCAGCTACGAGAGTTGGAAGATAAGTATGCAGAGTGCATGGAGATGCTTCACGAAGCCCAGGAAGAACTGAAGAACCTGCGGAACAAGACGCTGCCGCTCACCACTCCTCGACGCTTCCATTCCCTGGGCCTGTTCCCCATGGTAATGATGGCAGCGTTCTTTCGTTAAGTGGGAAAATACAAGGACAGCATAGCTTGTCAAAGGGCCCTACGGTATAAAAGACCTTGCGGATGTTCAACTGTGAGCAGCTGAAGGCTAACTAAAGCCATGCGAGTGCTGTTATATCTACTTTGGTTCAAATGCATGACACATACAACGAATGTCCTTTGTCATTAATTTCATTTTTCTGCTTATTCAGGACTCCTTGGCAGCCGAAATAGAGGGAACTATGAGGAAAGAACTTCAAATGGATGATCCAGATGTTGAAGAACAAAAGTATGTCAATTTTGCATTGTTAAAAATAAAGCTACTCAAATCCATATTCTGAAAAATACTACTACTTACTGTGGTTTGATTGGCTAGAAAGTTTGTAACGTAAGGCCTTACTAACCACTAGTTAGTTTCATACAAGTAGACAACAAACAACCGATGCTATCTGCGATGCAATCTCATTTGTCACGCGTGTCTACATGCCTACGTGTCTACATGCATGCAAGACCTCCTCCACCCATGTCCCAAATGTCCCATCATGTTTCTCCTCCTGTGTCCCAGGCTGCACCCCAAGCGGGTTTTCCAGACGGTGAAGAACCTCAACCTAATGCGGCAGCAGCGCTCATCGCTGGCCCCCTCGCCACTCAACATCCCAGGCTCCAACCAGACGTCGTGCCTCACCTCAGGCCGCTCCAGCAGGGTGGGCACGCCTCGCTCCTGCTCCACATATGGCGGCAGCGAATCGGGAAGTGGCACGCACTTCCTGGACAACAAGGCCAGCAGTATTCTGGAGGCTCCAGACGACGGGTGAGGAACCGGATTCAATGAATTCTGTATTTGTGTCCTCCAGAGACGACATGCATTTCCACCAGTGTACATCGCATAGAGCATGGATGGCACACAGGAACACGTAACACATCAGGCAGTGAGTTTGTTGAGGGCAGTGATGGCAGAGGGGACAAAGCAGATCAGCACCCAATAACCACAGAAGGCTTCATGATTCTGTTGGTGACCTTTGCATTTACAGATTTAGCCTCTCTCAGATCCACTGGAAAAGGTTTACTATCAGCAGCTGCAAACATGATTTGATGATTGCTACAGATACTGTGTACATGTGCACAAGGCCTGGCCATGATTACTTAAACTGCATTTGTTTTGTGTTAATAGCTAATAATAAAAATCCTGTGGGTGATTTATTCAGTCAGTGAATAAGAGTGTGACTCACCCCAGCACGTTATTAATGTACTTATTTCTCTTACTTCCTGAAGCTAACTAACAGGTGAAGTTTAACTATTTTCTCTTACTTCCTGAAGCTAACCAACAGGTGACGTTTAAGTATTGTTTCTAGGCTAGGTGTTTAGATCTCTGCTAAGCAGGCGTTACCAGGCACTAGGATACAAATAAAACCTTGCATGACTGCAAACAAACCAGACAATGGCCTTCCAGTGTTTCACTGTTATTAGCTAACACAACAGAAACCAACTCTATAATTTTTTGATAACAGGACAACATGAAAAAGACATGGTCAGTGTTTTGTATCTTTTTCTCTGAAGGAGAAACTGAGGTTGTTTTGGAGTTTCTTTTTACTTCAGTAACTTATTTAAACAATATTATATTGAAACTAATCCACTTTGCAATTCTGTATAGTACCATCTCCAGATGAACATAATTATGTGAATGAACCTCATTTGAGATCAGATTAAATTCAAATGTGTTTTGACATTTAGGGCCACCTATTAGTTTTAGTGCCACCTTAACCTGGTGCCTTCTCTCTCTCTCTCTCTCTCTCTCTCTCTCTCTCTCTCTCTCGTTCTCTTTCCCCACCTCTCTCCATCCACAGGTCAGATGACTCCAACAGACGGCCAGCGGGTACCCCTGGGACCCCCGGCAGCCGGGACCTGGAAGCCGCCCTCCGTCGCCTCTCCCTGCGCCGCGACAACTACGTCTCCGAGAGGCGCTTCTTTGAGGAGGAGCGGGAACGCAAGTTGGCCTACCTGGCCAAGGAGGAGCAGCAGGAGGATGAGGAGGAAAAGGGAGGCAGGGGCAGTGGCGAAGGAGGCCTTGGGACTCCCACGGAGAGCCTGCTGTCGCTGTACACACATCCGTCCCTGGGCAGTATGTGGTCGGGTTACTCCTTCACATCGAGGTCCTACTTGCCCGAGAAGCTGCAGATCGTCAAGCCACTCGAAGGTGAATATTCGCACGGGGCCCAAAGCACTCAGAGTAAAAGTGGTCATCTCCCGACAGCTACACCAAACAATCCTGGTCAAAATCCCTCACAGGAGGATGACATTAAAGTCCGACAGCAACAACAGCAACCCAATCACAACCCGCCCTTTCAGAAATCACTTGGTATCTTCAGCCACACTTTGCCTTTGAATTGGCAAATCTCTAACCAGAATTTCCCACGGGGCTTTCAGAGTCCCAATGAACTCCGAATCCGTGAGCAGCGTGCACAGAGCGCCAGCATAGTGGAGGGCAGCTCCACGTGGCTGATGTTGAGTAGCATGCCCATGCAGCCCTCACCCCAGCCCTGGCTCAGAGCTCCCCTGCTGCCCTTGGTCACTGGGCTGCTGGAGCTGCTGGAACAGCATGGAGGAGGTTTAGTGCTGCAGCACTCCTTTTACTTCAGACACACACAGCCTCGCTGCTGGTTCGAGATCTAAAACTCTCATACTCCCATACTAGCCCCTCCCAAGTACAACGCTCATATCCTAGCCCCACTCTACAAGGCTGTAAGGACATGCACATAGCTGTCTGTGGCACCATCTAGAGGTGGGATTTGCTAAATTGCACCAGCAGCGACATTTACCAAATGCAAGATGAACTACCAATTTGTAAAGAAAATCTATTTCGTCCAGTTGGCGTTCCTTAACATTTCCTGCCCATGTGATTGCATGTCAGTAGCCTTTCTTTGCTATACTACCATCTTACTCCTGCTGCCTGTAGAACGAGAGGATTGTAAACTTTTAAGAAAATAATAGAATAGTTTCAATAGTTTGTAACACTTTGTGGCACTTGATATTATAGTGAACTTGCATTGAAATTGCAGTGAAAATATTTGGAAACATTTCTACATACCATCACCCTGTCCCATCACCTTCTTGTCTTCTGTTCACTTATTTTCCTTCAACTGTGTGTGTTGTCAGCCATGTCTTTTTTTGTGAGTCAAAGATATGTGAATAAAAATGTTCACTAACTTTTCTACTTTCCTTTTTCTGTCCTTACCCATACTTTTTTGTTTGTTCTTGTCTGCGATCACATTTACGTTGACACTCTTCACCAAAACATTCAAAATACATTGACGGGCGTAATTGCCCTGGATTCATATTTTCCAATAATAGAGTAAATTATTTATTCATTTAGTCACATTGGTGTATTCAATGCATATTTAAAAATGTTTTTATACGGATGGCTTGAGTGTATATGCAAAATAAACTGCATTGTATCATGGGTGATATCAAGGTTTCACACTGCATTGAATCACATGCTCTTGAATATTAAACAATAAAACTATGCTCCAAGACATCAAAATCCTGTTTGATTCCTACAGCTATGGCCGATGTATTTTAACCTTTGACCTTCTATTATATGACACTCCCATCAGGATCGGCTACCCTCCATGCATGGCAGCAGCTGGCTCAGCCCCATCTGGGAGGTTTGCTGGACCATCGCCCTGGCGTGGTCACCAAGGGCTTCCGTACCTTGGAGCAGGATCAGGAGCAGCCGGATGGCAGCGACTGGCAGCTGGACCAACCAGAAGAGGACGAGGTGTCTCTCCGCTCATTCCCGAGCCTTTCCAAAGAGGAGGACCTCCCTTGGGCTTCCACGCCTACCCACCATTGCACAATGAACAATGGCATTGGTGTTGGACAAAGCCGCCGCAATAATGACAATGATGACAATAGCCTGTTGGAAACGTTGAGAGGCGTTCAAGAAGGAAGGGTGTTCAGAGGCAAAGATGGGCCCTCTCTCGATGGCCTGCCAACTACTTCCTGCTCAAGCCTCTCCTCCGTCACCACGACAACGCCTTCTGCCGACGAGAAGAGCGGGGGTGAACCTATGGACTTCCTGGAGCTTCAAGCCCTGCAGGCCGGTGCGGTGGACGGCTTGCCCGGTGAGGGAGTCTCATACGTGGGAGTCGTGGCTTCATGACACCTCTCACCCCCCACCCTCTACTATCTTCACCCCCACAAAGCATGCATGCATGTTGGGGATAGGGAGATGAGGAGGTGTAGAGTATGGGGGCGTTGTAGGGCTTAATGGGCCTACACTGGACATTTTGCTAATCCTGTCCCTGCAGAGTTCGTCTTTCCATCCCGTCCGACCCATCTGTTGTGCACACCTCCTCCATACCCACGTGCACATACCTCCATACCCACGTGCACGTATACCTCCATACCCAACCCCTTGTCCAGCCCCCCAGGTCCTTGCGTGTGTTTGCAACCATCATCATACCAAGTCAAAGTACAATTTTTAAAATTACTTTTCTTTAGCCGTGTCATTAATTAATTCCTTTGTGATCATTTTGAAGTGCATGTGCTACTTGTGATGCGACACTAAAAATCAGCCCTCAGGATTTGCACCATTTCTGGTAAAACATAAAAATTTGGGAAATACCCACCCCATGGAAATACCATGACCAACAGGTGGTGCTGGCCCTGAGGTATGATTCTATTTGTCCATCCAAACACTTCTCTCTCATTCGTTCTAGTCCCTTTCCTTACTCTGCACCTTAATGCTAGCATGCGCACTCCAGTGTTCTGTTGGTTTTGAAACGCAATTTTACATTCACATTTCCCTTTCAAATATTTCGCTCTATGCCCTCCCCTTCCTGCGTCTTCTCCACAACCTCTTAAATGGTGTTTCCCCAGCGAGTTTAGGACGGAACGTGCCTACAAATACTTCAAATGTATTTATACATATATATAAAATACTTTAAGATGTAGAAATGTAGAAGTTAACCCAATATTCCTTTTTGTTTAAGCTCGTTCTAAGGAACAGATCTATGGAAGAGTGGAATATTCCATCTTCAACAGTAATACTGCCCGAAACAAAACAGAAATGTTTGTTCAGGGGCAAGCCACCAAAATACAGGGAGATAGCTGGGCAGAGGTCAAACACCTTATGTGTAGCTCGGGTGTCACCAACACAGCTGTTTGGATCATATGGTCACATGACATCACATGCCTGGTTAATATTAGAGACAACCCAGAGTAGCTGAAGTCTAGAGTCACCTTCACACACACACACACACACACAGCTTTGTTGTTTTAACTTAATAAATGTAATTCATTTTTAATCTCTTAATATGAATAGGACAATCACTTGCTTTACAATTAGTTTAGTTTAATGTTGCAGCATCTATTTAGTTACAACACACCACTTTCTAAGGTTTCCTATCCTTCCTCTGGCTGAATGCATGTATGGGCCTATAACCACTAAATCTACTATCTGCTTTTGGATTCTAAATCTTTGGTGGTATTTTGTGGTATAATTCCAGGATCCAGAAAGTAAAAGTCCTGTCCAGGATTTTGCTCCACCACTGCACTGTGCCAGTGGAAGGGCAGTGAATAGCTATGCCTCTGGATCGTGCTAATGCGCTAATTCAGATGACTGACTCAATATACTGTATGTGGTTGGAGGTTTACTTTCTGAAACAGGAACCATTACCTTTGTAAATGAACAGCAAACTCTGGCTATCTGGGCTCTGGGAAATGTCTTGATGCACGCATGCACAGCAGGATTGTAAACACTGGTGCTTCTGCCACTTGCCGGATGCTCTTTGTCTTACCTCTGTTTTAAGGCTATGATCATACCAGAAATTAAGTTTGCTACCAAGCGATCATATATACACAGTAAATGAATACAACCTTGGGAAGTACTCCTGGCTTACTGCAAACCATGCTCCAGCATAGGTTCAACAAATACACCATGAGCAATAGTGCACGTTTTGGCAGACGGAAGTTGGCTTACATCTATAGTGATCAAGCCAAGTCATACCACAACAACTGCACTTTGGGGAGTGAAACTGCTCATTGCAAAGACTCCATTGAAATTAGTTGAACGATGCACTGCAGTCCTAAGTGCCAGTGTGATCATAGCCTGAGGGTGTCTTCACAGTGCAGCACGGTAGCCTGTGGTCTCGATACTAACCTTCTTCTTCCTCTACTCTCCAGCCATCTTCCCAGGCAAGTGCATGTCCCACACCAGCTCCACATACACCTTCACCACCTGCAGGATCCTCCACCCTTCTGACCAGCTCACCTCTGTCTCCTCCAGGTAAGAACGCCCCGTATTCATCAGTGGGGTACTCCATATGGAGGACGTAGTAATGGGGAGTATTACTCCATGAAATGCATATCGTGATACCCGACGCCTGATCTGTGGCAAAATTAATGAAGATGTACCACAAGTCTCAACGAACATCCACTCGCTGACCTAATAATGAGAGAAAGTAGAAGATTATCCTGTCAATCAACACTGGTAAATGTGGTAAAAAGTTGCATTAAAAAGCCGTTTAGATTAATGTCGCCAACATTGGTTCCAAAATTGCTTAAAAGATGGGATACGCTTTTTGAAACGGTTCTCTTTAAATAAATGTCAATTTTCATACAAAGCAGGTCTGAATATTTTAGTATATTTTATCTTTATAACCATACATATACACTGTTCGAAAGGCTTCTTGTTCCTGAAAGGTCAACGGTGAACTTCATACAGTATCCGCTGTTGACGCTGCCATCTGATTGGCTTTGGCAGGTCATATGATGAGGAAGAGGAAGTGGGCGTCTATCAGATGGTTGTAATGGCTGGCATAGAGCAGGCCCACTGAGTGTGCTCACAGGAGTGCGCAGGTGTGGGTGAGACTGCATGAGAGTGTGCTCTGTGTGTGAGAGTGTGTAGAGCATGTTAACCAGGGCTAGCTTAACCTGCCTGAACTCACTCCTTCTCTGGCTCTAAATCTAAATTACACTTAATGACAAATTATTTGAAATAGTTTGGGAGGATAGAACTTAAATCTTTAAGATAAGTAAGATTTGGTTTATGTTAGCTTAATATACAGTGTCACAGTCTAACCTACTAAATGTAATATTTATTCTATTATTCTATACATTATTCTCTGTTCCTCTCATGGATGCTTTATGGGCTGTACTGGTGTCATTGAAAACTAGGGAGATAGTATGGCACCAATTAAATGGCACCACCATGCTCCTTTAAATCAAATCTTTACTGCTTTTCACTTCAACTAGCACTTTCAATGCAGTAAAATATCAGATTGTGTCAAGATAACCACACATACTGTATACATTATGTACGTTTTGTATCAAATGAACACACAAATGCACGTAATGCATGCATGTAATTATACTCAATGGTGTATGTTGTACAAAGACATGGATGCTCTAACTCCACTAATGAAATTGAGGTTTGGTTATATGGACAGTCAACTAACAGAAATGTTTGACCTACACTGCGAGAAATACTAGACATGTATTATTGTGCTATGAATCGACACGTTTTGGAATTATATGAAGCAACTCCAAGTACCAAAAGACAAACTAAAGGAAAAGGATTATTAAAGCAAACTCACAAATTGGTCGGGTTGATTATCACTATTTTTTCCACTATTAGTAGTTCGTTTTTAATTTGTGTATTGGACAGTTGTCTTTTTGCTATTTAAATTACGTTCTCTCGCTTTCATTCTCGCTTCTGTTAAATCTGCAATCCTCCCAAACCCACTGCTTTTCCTGCCTTGTCCTCTCTACTGTCTTCCCCTCCATCTCCCTCCCCCTTCCTCCAGCCCTAGGTCGGCCTATCAGAGCAGCTCTAGTGCGGGTGGTGCTGCGTCGCCCGCTCCCTCGCCGCTGCCGCAGTTCTCCAACCCCGCCACCCCATCCTACACCACGCCTTGCTGCACCCCCCGCCGCCTCTCCCTGTCCCAGGCCGAGTCCTCCACCAACTGCCGGGACGCCACCCGGACTACCAGCACCTCGCTGGGCCTCGTGCGCATCCTGGTGGAGCATGGCATCTCCGCCTCCGTCTACGATCCGCGCAGCTGGGACCGCGGGGCTCCGGCCACGAGGATGGAGGTCGACGAGCTCTGGGAGAGCGAAGGTGGAGGAGAGGCAGAGACGCCGCACACAAGCGCCCTCCTCTGCCTCCCCTCCACCCCGCCCAACTCACCCACCCGACGCTGCCGCTCCAAGTCCATGTCCACGCCCCCCACACCACCGCCACCACCTGGAGTCAGCTTCCAGTTCGGCTCGACGGACGAGCCGCTGTTCTACGAGGCCTTCCTGGCCTCCAGGCCAGCTCAGACCATCCTGAGGGAGGTGCTGGCCGAGTCTGAGAAAGAGCCGACTGAGCCGGGCTCGTACCGGAGCCAGCTGGAGGCGACTAACCTGCGGCTCGTCGACAAACTCAAACGTTTCCGCACCCTGGCGCCTCTGGGGGGCCCCAACCCGGCGGCAGGCGCTCTGCTGGGCCCCTTCAGCCCCTCGGCTCTGTCGAGCAGCGCCCTGGGCGGGGGACTGGGGCCCGTGTTGAACGCGGGGCTCAGGAGGAACCGTAGCTACCCCGCCATGGTGGGGGCCAGCATGGCAATGAAAGACCCCGGAGGGCCCCCCAGCAGCACCGAGCTACTTCTAGCCCACGCCCTGCCGACACATCACACAGCTAACGCAGCGGCGCACGCCCCACAAGCAGACGTGGCTCACGCAACGCACACAGTGCACCCGAAGGATCAGCAGGTGCACATGGCGGCGGTCATACCAAAAAAAGTCCCCTACCGACACCCCTGGCCGGACAACGGAGCACGCAAACCAACAAACTAACAGAGGGTACGAGGAACTGCAATGCAAAGGACACTCAAAACATGACCCGTTAAAATCACACCCAGGACCCCATTGCAAAATCAATAATGCGATTGCTCATGCGACGATGCCATTACTGCCCCAGCTAGACGTACGCGACACATAAAGAGTGATCTCCCCAAACTCATGAGCGTACAAAAAGCGTTGTAGCGCCACTCCTGTTGATCTACAGTTGGCAGCATTACCTCTGAACCCAATGGACTCTGAAGAGTGCTGGCATTGTGACCGAAAAAAACCAAGTCAAACTGTGGACTAGGCGTCAGTTTCAGTTCTACAGCTCATGCTGCGTCTCCATGAAATGTTGTATTTTTTTTAATCTGTATATTAATTTAAACAACGGATTAAAGAGGGAGATGATACAAAAGACGTTATTTTCCCATCCGCTATTCTAAACGGTGTCTATAAATGTGTAGATAGGGGGGAAAAAAATAGTATATTATTTTTCGAAAACCAAGTTGTGATCGGTTGTGGTTTTCACCCTGCAATCCTGTCCTCTGGCAAATGACTGAATGTTGTACAGTGTAGTGCCTCAAAGCGGCCAATATACTGTAGCTCATAGGGACACACGGTGTTTGTGCTCTTCAAGAGGTTCTATTGAATTTGCCTTATCAGATGGTGTGAGCCAGAGTATGTGGTGCCAACTAACCTTCTGAGATCTTATGTTCGTCTTGTGTCATTTTTCCATATATACACATTTGTTTTGTTAAATTTTTTCAGGCAAGCCGGCTGCTACATTGAATCTTATGGGCTAATTTGTAGTTGCATTAAAACTAAAATATTCAGCATTTGAATTGAACACAGTTTTCAAGAAATTGCATCGAAATAAAAGCCATCTCCTCATTACTTTTAAATGAGCTTATGTTATTAATATTGGAATGCGGCTCAGTCCGCCTGACACTCTTGTTTAAGCACTTTAGCCACAGACTACTGAAGGATCAGATACATGTTCTCTCTGTTGTTGGATGTCTTTTGGCCTTCGTCCTGTCCTATATGAAGCGTTTTGTTGTGAACACGTAAGACCAAATGGGCAAAAAGTAAAACCTCAGAATCTTCCTTTGCTTAGACCATGTTTGCAAGTTTTCTGCCATTTAAAGTCAAAACGTAGGCTAATCTGTGTTCTGTTTCAAACGCCAATGCAGACACATGCTTTACTGTGTTTTACTATGAACAATGATCAATTTGTTCATAGCAATTTGATCAACGTTAAACTGGCAATGTAACAAACTGTTAATTTTGACCTATAGAGGGCAGCAAACTCACCAATGTGGTCGAGTTACAAGAGAACACCTATCAGAGGGAACACAAAACTAAATGAGGGAGGACAGAATTAAAGGTTGCACAGTATCACTGCTGATCAGAGCGGTCATTCCAAACCAAAGTATACCGAGAGAGAGAGAGAGAGCATGGGAGAGAGAGCACAGCAGGATATGGGGCCAATACAATAATGAAGGAATCCGTATTGTGTCTAACCCGATGCTTTTAGACATTGCTGTGCCCATACTTTCCAGATCATATTTATAACAAAAATCTGCTTTTTCTGAATGATTTTTTTTATGATTGAGACAGCGGAAAATCAACACAAATCATACCCACTTTGGTTCCACTGTAGTGTCCCTGTTATATTACGGCATTGAAATGAAATGCAATGTGTCCATGCAACAGTACTGTAACAACCAGAGTATACAGTACACACATGTAGATATTATTTATTTTTATATGATATGAATGAGGGAATTCAGATTTTCTTTTCTTCTCTTCTGCTAACTTTTCATATTTATTATTTTTGCTTCACGGTTACTCTCCACACAAAGTACTGATTTATGACTGAAAGTCACAGTATCACATGCAGTTCAACGCCATCACCACTATACACGTTCATACCTAGGTTCATCCCTCCTTTGAGAAGCACACAGACCGTTAATTATGCACTACATTTGTTTCAGTGAAGGAGTGTCTTTTATTTTGTGTTGTTTTGCGCTGTAATAGTTTATCATCAAGTTATGTCACTGTTAATTCCATTACGTATGGAACCAATGGGTGAAGCGAACTACAAGCTAACGATTTGTCTAGCAGCCACTAACTGTTGCTATGCAATAATGAACAAGTATTTGCATTAGTTAGCTTAAGTGCTAAAGCGGGGAGGGTTCTGCTAATGCACAACATGAGTGTTTTTGTTTTAGGTGTGTCTGTGTGGATCAGCTGAATGTGTGCTCGTTCATTTCAACTCCGCTGTAGGTCCACGCCTGTGTATGTTGATCCAGAACGGAGCTGCTTCTTGTTCTTATTATTATTGCTCTGTATATCGGACATGGTCTGTATGCACATCTAGAGACAACCTAACTTTTGTTTTAAAAAAACAAACAAAAAAGGTGGAAAAAATAAAGAGTGGTTTAAGGATGAAGTGTTGAATCTGGAATGCAAGAGAAATGTTGTTCAAGGGATGATGTGTCTCTGTTCTTTAGAACAGCCTGTAAATAAAATATGAATATTGAACTATTGGCTTGTTTTTTTTTATCAGAGGAACAAGCATCAAGTTAATTGCATCCTGGCATTTTTGTATTTTGTTTATAAAACTATTATTAACACATAGGTTGCACTTCATGATTATTTCACTCACACTTAAGTAAAATAAAGACATTGTGTTGATATGTCCTGTCATGCATACATGCCCATATATATATATATATATATATATAATAAAAATGTAGTTACTGCGTTTCTCCACAAGATGTCAGTGTGTCCCAGATGAACAACACACAACATAAACAAGGTTGGCCGCTATGAAGAGCTACTTGGGACACTATAGAATACATACAAAGGCCATGAACACAACATGTTTTAAGTATATTTAGATGGACTGGACAGCACCACTGGTTTCCGTCCGGGTCTATGACGGCATGCCACAATGTGTAGCATACTAACACTAGGTCTACTTGGCTCAGTTTTCCTGATTGATTCCTGCAGACTGCAGTCCACTAAGCCTTTAACACACAGCTCTCTGAACATCACACTGCTTTATCTGCACCCAGGAAAGTCATGGCTGACGTCGATGGACTGCATAAGGACCGCTTAGTGTCGCTTACTGATGGCCTATGTATTGGGAGGGTTTTGTGCTTGTACTTCATGTCTGACTGCATTGCCGACCTTTTGTACGCACGGGACAAAGTCCCATCTTATGTATTTATTTATCTAACGCCACC
>OMNS01029633.1:0-23191 GCA_900303225.1 Laemonema laureysi | reverse complement strand
CTTTCCGATTGGCTGTTCTAAATAAAGTCATCAATAACCCGCTGGAGAGGGAGGGTATGAGAGCTTGTCTAATGTCCGCCCCGGGAGAAAAGAACAAACCATATGAACTGCTTTAATCTGCCGACTGTATCTCCGGGTTGCCTGTTCTTCAGTTATCTGTCTCAGTTGAATTGAAAGCCTGACGATGAGCAGAGTGGAGATACCGCTTGGTTTGAAAGAGCTGTTGCAAGGATACACCGTTGAGGTGCTTCGTCTCAGGCCAGCAGACCTAGTAGAGTTCGCTGTGCAACATTTCACACGTATCCAGGAGGGCCAGGGGAACGAGCACAAGGCTAAGACGGGCTCTGTTAAAAGTTCACGGAGAGGGGTGAGTTTCAAGATGCATCCAGATAAGTCCGTGAAGGACGAGGAGGGTAGCGTTGTCAGTGAGTATCATGTTTACGTTTTAAGCAGTTTTTTTGTTGCTGTTGTTGCTTTACCTCTTCTAACATCGCTTCAGTTTTAGTTTTCTCACTGCATTCAATTCACCTAAAGATGAATGAGCATTTATTGATGGATAGAAGGACGAGAACCGTCATGCTGATATATTGTTTAATGTTGCAGAGTCAAGTACCGCCAAATACAAACGCAGAGTATCAGGTCAGTGACTGGGGCAGGTGATCCTCAACCAGGGGCGGGCTGGCCATAGAGACGTTCGGGAGGATTCCCGAACGTCCGGTCTGTTCCAGGCCGAGTGGAATCCACATGTGTCTGTCGTGCGATCGGATAAAAGGCCTCTCCAAACCAAGCTCCCGGGCTGAATTTCAACCCCAGCCCGCCCCTGTCCTCAACCATACCATCATGAGCCATCATGACTCTAATCACTGCAAATTATTTCATCACAAATTAAAAAGGATGTCTTACCACAGTGTGCGCCGAAGCTTACGATCCCGATGAAGATGATGAGGATGACGACTCAGACCCTCGAGTGGTGCACCCCAAAAGCGATGTGCAGCGCCGTAGATTGCAGGACGCATGCAGAGATATCCTGATCTTTAAGTCCCTGGACCAGGTACAACCGTGCATGGGAGCTCTTGGTATTATTTAAGAACAAGAATCAGGATATTATGGGGTTTTCTTCAGACATTTATCTATTTGACCTCAACACATCCAATCCTATTACTATTTCGTCACTTAGCTTTAGCGGACAGTTTAAGGATCGAACCCATTACACTATCTTGCCCCGCAGGTTCTAAAATCAAGGATCGATAACATGTATGACTTGTCCTCCAGGAGCAGATGTCTGAGGTGCTGGACGCCATGTTTGAAGTGCTTGTGAAACCACAGGAGCACATCATTGACCAAGGGGAGGATGGAGACAACTTTTATGTCATAGAGAGGTTCGCTTGTTTCAGATTTCAAATTGTTCAAAAGTTTTAAATGTTTCCTTTCGTCAATCATGTATTACTATTGTGCTCCAGGGGTGTGTTTGATATATACGTGCAGAAGGACGGAGCGAGTGTGTGTGTTGGGAAGTATGACAGTAAAGGTAGTTTTGGTGAGCTGGCCCTCATGTACAATACCTCACGCGCCGCCACGATCATCGCGTCACAGGACGGCGCCTTGTGGGGCCTGGTGAGTAGAGAGAACCCTTCCACTGAACCTGAACAGCATTACAAATAGTACATGTTAGGGCAAGAATATGACCTCTGTGCGTCTCTTTTAGGGTCGAGCAACGTTTCATAAGCTCATTGTGAAAAATAATGCAAAGCAGAGGCGGACGTATGAGGCCTTCATAGAGTGTGTTCCACTGCTTGCGTCACTTGAGGTATTTGAAACGTATCAACTGATCTGTACAAGATGGCATAGCATGTGAACATAGTAGATAGTAGATTATGTATTTGTTCAATCAACGCACATCGGCCTCTTTTACCTCTCCAAGCTTTCTGAAAGAATGCAGATTGTAGATGTATTGGGAGCCAGAGTGTTTCAAGATGAAGAATGCATCATAACACAGGTGATCTGACGTTTATAGCTGACGTAATATCTACTGGTGGCTGGAGGTGAAGTCCAGTAGACACAACTCTCGGCCCTTTTGTTGACTTGCAGGGGGCGAAGGCCGACTGTTTCTACATTGTGGAGTCGGGGGAAGTGAAGATCACGATCCAGCACAAAGTGTGTTGGTTTCGATCGGCTTGTTTTCGGCGTACTCAGTCCCTTTGATATGAAGTTGTTCAGAATATTCTATTTTTTTGTCTATTGGTGCAATGAGTCTGGCCATGCCAGGTATCACCGTGTGTGAGGTTCTTCTGTTTACCCTGTTCCAGACCATGACTGGCCAGCTGGATAGTGTGGAGGTGGAGCTTGCACGGTGCAGTCCGGGCCAGTACTTTGGGGAGTTGGCGCTGGTCACCAACCAACCACGCGCTGCGTCCGCCTATGCCGTTGGAGTGACTAAATGTTTGAGTGCGTTCGTGACACTTTGCACCTCAGTTTACACCGTTTCCAGGTCCTGTTAATAATGAAAAGGCCAGTAGTTCAGGTTTCAGTCACCAGTGACAGTTTCCCCATCTGAAAGCAGTCGCTCATGTTAAATTTATATTGCCTGATTTTATGTAGGAGATTTAACTATCAGACAATTTTGGAGACAGTGCCAATGGTAATTCTGTTCATTTTATTTCCATAGTAATAGATATCCAAGCTTTTGAGCGTTTGCTGGGCCCTTGTAAGGAAATCATGAAGAGGAACATCCGCCAGTATAAAGACCAACTGGTGGCACTGTTTGGCTCCAGTGTCGACTGGAAGCATGAGAAAATTGAAGTGTAAAATGAATTATAGATTATCAATTCTCTTTCAGTTCATTTGTGCTGTGCGCTTTGTCAATGTATTAACAAGAAAAAGGAAACTTGGTGTACATTTACCCAGTTCCGTTTTGTTTCAGTGCCTCACACATTACTGTAGGTCCTAGAGCTATGTATTGTATTATATTGTTATGCATGCACCTTTAATATTCTGGGATTCACAGCTCTGTAGCACCAATTACACAACAATTAGAGCCATTCAAAACAGTCATCCAAATCTTTAATACACACCTTCTAAAAGTGTCAAATTTTAATCGAGTTTTGTTAAATTTCACTTTATGTACATTTTATACAAGATCCATCTAAAAACATTCATGAAATAAAAGATTACAACTTAATATTCAAGTTTTCTGGATCTTTTTTTATTCGAGTTACAAAATGTGAAGTGCCATCAGCAGACTCCAGGAGCCTGCCAACCTTCTTTGTGTTACAAGTATTTACAGCCCAAAAATCAAGACTATCCCTCAACATTTTCACACTTCCTGCATGTCCACGAGGTGAAGTCTCCTGGCATCAGGCTATCCAAGTTCCACTTTGAAGCTTTAAATATTTAAAATATTTACAACGTCCAGTATGCCAAAACTCCCAAATCAAACTGTAGCTTGTTTGATGCAAAGGCAGATCCAAGAGATTAATCTGCTTCAGTAGTGTGATGAGGAAACAGCAGATCTGGTTCAATTAAAGGAGCGGTTTAATGGACATGGTCCTCTCTTCAAGAAATCATAGATTAAGAAGTGAATTCTTCCTCTTGTGAAAAAGGAAAGGCTGGACAAGGAAGTGTGCACAAAATTACTGTACTTAAAAAATACACCTTGAAATGTCTATTTAGCCATTGCAGCGCAACAGCACCCATGATCTTTGTGTGTGAAGAACTGAATCTGACAATCATTAAAAGACAAAGAAAAAAAGGCCACCCAGTTAGTCACTCGTTCTTCCTGTTCAAATGTCCTGAATTACTGTTCTTCAGAGTATCTCCAAACATAAAAAATAAAACTCCCAATAAATACAAATACAGCAGAGAACTGATCAAATAAGACTGGACAAAAGTTCCGGTATGGTCCATCCCCCGAGTTCTTCTGAGGAGAACATAAGTTACCAGACAGGAGTAAATCCAAAATGATATGGGGAAGAAAAAAAAAAAGTTAGTTAGAGGCGATTCCACCCCCCACCCCCCCCCAAAAAAAAGTCCAATAGTGTCCAGGAAAACGATTCAGAATATTCCCTTTCTTTTCCTGAGGCTCACTGTTGATGTCAACTGATGACGAAACTGTTGCCAACCAAGGAGGTTCACACAGAGGTGATGACAATCATGAGGTGGGGTGAGATGCTGGAGATCCGGTTGAGGAGATCAGGTGCTAGCTGGGACAAGTGGCTTTCCGAAAATTCACACGGAGGGAAAATCTGCAATACATAGGCAGGCTGCAAGGAGAAAGAATTGTCAATTAAACAATTTTCCTTAATTTGAATTGACAGAAAAAAAGGTTTGATACCAAAGACCTACTTTAATGTTTAGGCCTAAGAAAACCTACATACTCTCATCTGAAACGAAATTTTAATGGTCCATTTTTTGTATAAACAACAAAGACACTTGCCTGATTGGAGCCTGGGTTGGGGATATTAATGATACCAGCAGCCAACTTGGCCTGTAAGTAGTTAATAAAAGCAGCCTTAAGAGCCTGGGTCTGGTTCAGAACGTCCTCTTGGTCTCGTCCACACGGCAAAGCGAGGAGAAGGCAAAAGTCTGAATCTCCCTGATGAAGATAAGAGAGGAATCAGTTTCATGCATTATGCATTCCATTTTCAAAAGATTATCCGTTTATGAGTAGATTTATGGCTCAGAGGACAAAGTACCGTCATTCTTCTGGCTACACTCTCGAGCTGCGACGCCTCTAATCTCATTCTCTGGACAATTCGGAGCAAGGCACCTCCCTCTTGCAGGGGCAATGATCGATGAGCCAGCGCTTTGTTGCCACACACAAAATGGAGCTGGACAGCAGCGGTGTCATTCTTAAGTGCCAGCAGACCTTGCCACACAATTGGGTATTTCTGTGAAGAAAAGAAGGAAAAACATGAGAGACAGCTAGTTCTTGCCAAAAACCTAAGCCTGGTTTGTGTACACTTAAGTGTTTTAATAATAATGCATTGCACTTGTTCTCCCTTACTGTGAGCAGCTGCACCATGTTGACAGGCTGGGTCATCTTGCCATCTGTTTTGGCTTGTGGGTCCGTACCCTGTGGATTCCAAGAAATTCAATTAAGAAGACATTTTAGAAACAAAGATGATTTTGAAACGCCCAAATCATCGAGACAAATGATAATAGCTCAGCAGAAACGTACCATTGCAGGTGTAATGGTCACCGGTGACTGGTTAAGAACAGCAGGAGACGTCTCTGGCATCTGCTGATGGATGCCTCTTGGATTTGCATACAACCCTGAATACTCAGGGAAAGAGCCACTAGATGCTGGTGGAATTAGCTGAACTCTCTGGGGAGAAGCTATGGCTGAACCAGGCGGTCGAATTCCCATGATTGAATCCTTAGCATGAGGAGAGTGTGGCCTCTTTGACTCCAATGACTTTGCAACATCCTTCTCAGACACACCTTTTAACACGTGTGCTCTGGGAGACAACGATAAGGGGATGCTGGATGATGTGGAAGAAGGGGGGAGGGTGTCTTGGATGTGTCCACCATGTTGGTCTGGGGCTGTACGCTCTCCCTGTTGGTGCAAAAGCACACGCATATCCCTCTGTGCCATGTACGTATCCAACTGAAGGCCACTACGCAATGAACCTGCCTGAAGAGATTCTGCCTTCAGCTGTGTCACAGATGGTCGACCAGCCACCTGGTGGAAGCGGCGGGCATCTTCCTGTTCTCCCTCATGACCCCTGACAGAGCCAGGGTTGACCTTGAGGACCATGTCTCTGCCGACAGCCTGCGGTGAGGTGGGCCGCTGCTGCAGGGAACCGGACCAAGGGGAGCCGAGAGGCTCAGCATGCATGCCAAAGTTCATCACAGATAGGGGTGGAGTATTGACCCGGACATCTTGAACAAGATGTCCCATTGGAATGGCTTGGCTGACGTGACTTGGGTGAGGAGACATCCTTCCTAATCCACTGTGAGCACTGTGGGGGGGCATGATGACAGACTGCTCTTGGTGATGCACGTACTGCGGCATTGGAGCAATGCCAGAAGGCAACATGACCGGAATGCCTTTGGGTGACGAGGATCCTATGGGCGAGGACACTTTAGTAAATGGAGAGTGAGGATGGCCTGACTTGCGGGGAGAACGGGGTTCAGGTTTGGCTCCACCGAGGTGAGAAGGAGTTCTGTCTCCAGAAGCACCAGTCACAAAACCGACATGATTGCCTGGAGGAGAGGGCAAGTGGGGACTAATTGCAGGACTTATGGCAGAGGTCCAAGAGGTTTTAGCGCCATCTGCACTATGAGAATCTGTGGCTTCCACCTTCTTCTGATGTTTCATTAGAATATACTCTGGATGATGATAACTCATTACTTGCTGGTTACCAACTGCTTGTGGAAGACGCTTTACGACACCTTGTGGCCCAGACTGGTAAACTGAGTCCATCTTTTCCAAACCTGTGTTTTCTTGTTTGATAGAGGCGGACTGTGTCTTTCCAGGATGTCCGTGGTCACTCAATGGTGGAGGCCCCTTTTGAGCACCTGACTGGGAATGGCTGTACAACTCCTGCTTAATCTGGGGCATTGAAACCAACTGCTGAGATTCAATATCAACGGCTGTCGCTTGTGGGATTTGGCTGATTTTTGCACTTATCCGCTGTGGTCCCTCTATTTTCTGCCCAGAGTGGCTCAACACTACCACGCCCTCAGAGGTATTTACTCTTAAGCCTGGGCTAGATCCAGTACTTAGATTGGTGCTCTCAACAATGAAGCGCCCTGCACTTCCGCCTTCCTCACCAACAGACGGCCCATGATATGATCCACCATCATCGATACTGGGCCTATACGTTTGCTTTGACGCGGTTATGTCCGCACAGGGATTCCCAGTAGTCATGTTAATCTTCTCTTCAGTTTCGGGTGGATTGCAAACACGACTAATAACAGAGGTAGCAGTGGACGCAATGACAGAGATCACAGACTTGGGCTCAGGAGAAAGGAGTGAGGTTGGCTGTCTGACAACTGGTTGAGCTGGGGTAGGCATTCTATTATCAGGTAATGGACACTTATTGAGCATGGCACTCGATTGGGTTGTCGTTTCAGCTGGTTGGTCTCGGGGAGTGGGTAGATTACTAGTTATAGTTGAACTGCCTAGTCGTGACATATTTTTGGGTTTCATAAGAATCTGCCGTAAATCACTGGTACCATGCTCAGTATCCATGTTTTCAGGCTCTGGGGGTAATGACTGGTTTGGATGGTTTTCCAATGCTGCTGCAGGCAAGACTGGTGAAGGTGGAACTCCTGTGTCTTTAGGCTGGTTTAGCCAATCTGGGGGTGAAACAGGCATGCGATTTGGCTGAATGGGCCTGATATTTGGGCGGCCCGGAGAAGGAGACAGGGAAGGAGAGATGTTCTCAGGCAGTTGCTGTTGAGGTTTTGGGCAGATGGGACTCTTAGCCTGGGGGCAGACAGATTTTAGCTCTTGAAGCTGCTCTGTAGAGGACGATTCTGACTTTGCTTTATCATCTGAAGCCTTGTTTGTAGTAGATTCTGGCTCTGGCTTCCAAGTAGTGGCAGTAATGACTGCTGCTGTAGCTGAAGATGGTGGTGTCACTTCAGGAAGAGTCTTGGGTTTAGAGTCTGTACAATCTGATGAAGGACATGGGGATTCTTCAGGTACTGATAGTCTTTCCTTGGGATCTTTCTTAACTGGCTTTTGTGCCTTTGATCGTTTAGGTGTTTTAGGTCTTCCCTTGGTGCCTTTTTTGGGTGTATTCGGAAAGAATGACTCTTCAGTCAAAGCAGATGCATCGGTTTCAGTTTCATCATCCTTCTCTGGTGGAATAAATACTTGCAGCTCTGGTTCTGAATCTACATCAGCATCAATAACAGGTGCTGTTGGAGGCAAGGGTGCTGCCACATCCTCTGCGGTGATAGAATCAATAGCGGCTATAAGTTCTGTCTCACTTGCAGGATTTGATGGTTTTTGTTCTTCTGGATCACTTTTGATTTCAGGTTGTGCGACAGGTGGAGTTGGTGGCTTTGCAGGCAGTGCTGAACCTGTAAGTTTAGCAATATTTTCCACAGCCTGGACCAATTCCAGCTCTTGAGTAAGAAAACTTGCTGCATCCTGAGGTTGCTTTTCCGAGCCAGCTACTTCGCCATCAATATCGCCAAAAGAGACTTTAGTGGAACTATTAGGCTCTGATGGTGGATCAGTATGATCACCATGTTCAGCCTTCTTAGAAATATCTTCTTGATTACTATTGTCTTCATCTCCTAACTGTAGCAAGTCTTTTACCTCAGTGACATTTAGTCTTATTTTTAGGTTTTTGAGGACAGGAGATTTTGGAGCCCGTGTCAACTTGGTTTTTCCTTTGGCAACCTTATCTTTCTCAAAGGGGCCTTTCTCCTCAGACAGTGGAGACACTGTCTTTTTCTTGCTTGGTTTTTCGTCACAGGCCTTGTCCACTACAGTATCTTTACCCAATTGTCTTTCAGAATTGTCTGCTCCTTGTTGGTCTTGGTCCTCCTTTTTTGGGTTAACTTTTGAAGGATCTTTTTGTGAACTTGAATCCTCCAAAGCTAAGGAGTCTTCATCCATGGATTCAATTTCTTGATGTTCTTCAGGCAGCACAGTTTTCTCCTCCTTCCTACTATCTTTGGATTCCGTTGCCATAGATACTTGACTTGATGAAGCCTTTGAGCTCGATGGAGAATGTTTACCTTTTGTTATTTTGGGAATCTTCTCGCCACTTTCAGATTCATTTGAGTCATTTTCTTTAGCGTCGGTTTTTGATCTATCACCTTTAGATGCTGAACCATCTTCACTTTTATTACGATTTTTAAGAGGACGACCTCGTCTGGAGGGGACTTGTACAGGTACTGGCGATTCCTGTTCTGCATGATGTTGTGGAGTTGCATCTTTATCCCCACCACGCTTACGTCCAGAGCGTGGAGATTCTGTTATTTCCTTTCCGGTTCGCGCTGAAGCATCATCTTCGACAGGGGTGGCATAAACCGATCTTACATTTCTGCGTCTAGTTCTGCTCACTGGTATGGTCTGCTCTGTAACATCAGAATCTGTAGCATAAATGGGAGACTTGGCACTGGACTTGGGCTCTGAACTGACTTTTGATGAGTCACCTCTAGGTGAAGAACCACGTTTCAGTTTTTCCTTGTCAATTCGCTCACTCTTGCGAGTTGCTTGTTTTTCACTACTTGAGGCAGAGGGGCCAGTAACTGGCGAAACATGAATAGGAGATTGCTTATGCTTTTTGCTCTTTATTTCTTTTGCTCTCTGTTCTTTCTGAGGTGGTGATGTTGGTTCCTCATGTTCATCATTGTCAGGCAACAGCATTTTATTGACCGGACATTTGTTTTCGGTGTCATTTTCTGTTTTAAGACATTGAAAAGCCTCTTCATTCAATACATCCACATCCTCTACAAGGTTGGGCACTCTTGGGCTTATGGCTTCAGACAAATCTGTCTGTGATGTTTCGAGATCCATCTCTGGTTCAGAACTGCTGACAAACTCCTCTTGAGCATCACTGTTACATGGTTGTTCCACACACTGGGGTTTTACATCTTCAATAATGTCAGCTTTTTCTGGAGGTGATGGCTTGACTTTCTGCACTGGGTAACTACACTCAGCAACTGCTGGAATCTGAATATTTGAATCTTTTGGGACCTCTGTTGGTGGATGGTGTGCGAGCACAGGATTTTCCTTCTCTTCTTTAATTAAAGATAGAGGGGTAGGTGGCTCTAAAGATGGACTTAACACAACACATTTCTCCTCTATTGGAGACATTTCATTACACTGGCCGTAGATAACACCAAGATGACGTGGTTCAGTAGGGCTAATGGGTTTAATCTCTGGCTCCACGGCAGGTTCAGATGTTTTGGGAGATGGCAAAGCTTGTTGCTGTGGTTCAGGTGCGTTTTCAATTTTATTATCTTTCTGGGCACTCTCTTCCTCCTTTGCTACTGGTTGAAGTTGTTCTTTTCCTTTCTGTTGTAGTCTAGTAAGCTCCAAAAAACGACTACGGAAAAGGACAGCTGGCTCAGAATCATCCAGGGTTCCCTGCTGAACAGCTTGTGCATTTAATCCCTGTTCAGGTTCCTCGTGCCTACGTTCCAGGTGTTTAAGTCTTCTGGAGTCCTGCTCAAAGATTGAGCTGTGAAGGAAGCGTGAGGCAAATAGTTCCCTGCGTTCTTGTTCTTCTGGTTTTGGCTCTGTCTTCCTATCATCTAGTTTGTCTTCGGAGCCACTACGAATCTTTTTCTTTTTCATATACCAAGAGGGTGTAGGCCGTGGTGTTGCTTCTACTTTCTCAGTATCCTTTCTGGTGCGTAAACTAACGAAGTTGGAATCATAGTCCAGGAATGACCAGTTGTCATCTCTAGATGATACCAGGGATTTTGCACGTTCCAAAAGAGCCTTTGTATCTGGTGTTATTGTCTGGTCAAGTGCAAATGAGTAGAACTTATTCCTCTCAAGATTAGCTAGTTTGGGATCTGACATTCTGTCAACTCTTGGCCTTTCAGAAAATGGCATTGACGATGATGGCATAGGAGAATGGGGCTTGGCCTCTTTATCCTCTTCAGAGTCTGACCGCACTTCTCCAGGTTCCAAGTCATGCCAAACACCATACTCCAAGCGTTTGCGGTTGTGAATGTTTTTAGTTAGACTTCTGGAGAAATTCAGATCAGGTAATATGTCCTGCTTGACTCTGCTCTCCCATCGCTTTTGTTGCTCTTCTTCAATACTGAGTGAAGGAGTGTTGGGCTTATGTATCTGCGTTGTATGAGTCTGTTTCACTGATAACTCTAGGTCTGAGTGAACCTTATCATCGCTTATACTAAGCTCTTTCTGTTGAGGCTGTTCCACAGATTCTTCATCTGCATGATGGGGAGAGTGATGAAGACCTGGAGAGGCAGCGTTGTTCCAATCTGGCTCTTCAGGTTTCTGACGAAAAATCCTGTAAACACGCTCCTTCTTAATACTTGCATCATTGTCAAATTGGTCAACTTTTTTGCTAATTTTATGTGATGGGAAATGATCTGTGACGTCTTCAGGTGGTTTACCGACTTCGTGTACAAGACTGCGGTGTTCTAGGTCCTCCATTTCACCTCCTTGTGGACTGTCAGGTTTATCAGATTTGTCAAAGTCCTGCTGTTGCTGCTGCTGATGAAGCCTCCTATTTTGCTCCATTTGTTTGCGGTAACTTTGAGAAAGGTCAATATCGACATGGTCTTCCCTGTCCTTAGTGCCTTTGTCAATGTCAGCAGTTCGATATTTGAAACCTGGAAGTTCTGGGTCTCTGGCGCTTCCTTGGTCCACATGGCCCTCGTGTGAAAACCTCCTGGATGAATTGTGGCCTGGGTGTTGCTTTGAGTCCACTACATCCACAAGCCCCTCTGATTGCTCCCTCTGTCCGCTGACTTCCTCTTGTCCATCCTTCTGAATGCCAAGAAATGCATTCTTTTCCATTTTGATTCTTGAATCTCTGCGCTCAGAATCTTTTTGTTGTTTATCACTATCCATGTCTTTTAAACATGCAGCGCTAGCTGAAAACTCTGGGTGATTTCCATCCTTACCATCTAGCCTCCTTCTCTTCTGTCTATTAGGCCTCCCGCTGGCATCAGCAAAACGTCTCTTTCTTGCAGCCAAACGATCTGAATCCACTGATGATTCCTTCACATCATTTACATTTTCAGACTTAACGTCTTTTTTTCCTCGATTTTTTCCATCGACATCTGAATCGCCTATTGCCAATTCAGTTCTTTCACTTTTTATAGCATCAAGGGCAACAGTTGGCAACTGATTTGAATTGAGCGGGTCACTCTCCACCTTAAATTTCTGCCGCTCGGTTGCATCTTGCTCTGATCCCTTTCCCCTTTCAGATGCCCCGTCAAAACCAGCTTCAGGCTCTGTCTCGAGTGGTGGGTTGCAAGGGGATTGTGCCTTCGCCTTCCTCGATTTAATCTTCTCCCCTTTGTCTTTGTCTCCTTTATCTTTTCTTCTGGCGCGCTTACCTTTCTCGGCGCTGGCCACCCGATCAGCTTGAGTATTCTTATCAGTCTTGTCTCCCTTGGAGCCGTGCTCCAGCGGGGTCTTGTCGGATTTCTCAAAGTGTGGTGGTGGTGAGAGGGAGCTGGCGCTGCCGCTACGCTCTGATGACTGGCTGTAGACCCGCCGCTCAGAGTCTCTGTGCGCACGCTCGGATGGCGAAGGGGAGACGGTGGGTGTGATGGGTCGCCGCGGATGCGAAGGGCTCCACCTGCCGCGGTCTGCCTCAAAGCGCTCACGCTCCCTTTCCCGCTCTCTTTGAATGTATGTGTATTTCCGAATGTCCTGCTCAAAGGGGTCTCTAAAGTCCCTGTACTCCCTGGGGTCTTCGTGGTAGCGAGGGTCAAAGGGCTCGCCCTGGAAATGTTCCAGGTCTGGAAAACGCTCTCGGCTGCGAGCGGGGTAATCCCTGCGAGCATCTTCTGGATAGAGACCAGGTGTCCGCACACTCTCATAGTAAGCCCTCTCTGCTGTGAACTCATGATAGGGAGGCCTGCGTTCCTCTCTGTAGGGAAGGGACAAAAACGAATTCAGGGAAAATATGGGGACCTTTATATATAAATGTAACACTGTAAATATAATAGAAAATAAATCATAGAAATTAATTAATCAGTTGAACACCAAAATGTACCGTCGCTCGGGTGGAATTTCATAGAAGTCTCGGATATCTTGTCCCGAGGACTGCATTGACCGATAGAAAGCCATCTGACTCTCTTGACTGGCAAAATCAACCTATTCAAACAGAACAATAAAGAACGCAATAAAGAACGTAAAGATCACATACAATTTACAATTATCCAGCCATCCATCCTTCCATCCGTCCATCTAACAACATTTGAATTCTTACCTTTATTTTATTACCACCAATCTTCCAGCCTTTGGTCTCCCTAACAGCAGCTTGGGCAAAGTCTGTGTTGTTATACAAGATGAGGGCCATCCCTTTCAATCGATCAAACAATACCTGCAAGACACCATTTGTTAAACATTCATACCAAACCAAGATTGGCTAGAAGTAAAGAAGACAGGGCAGACAAAAAGATATTCACCTTGACTACATGTCCGTAGCGACAGAAATGCCTCGTCAGGTACTGCTCTGTAATGTTTGAGGCCAAACCGTCTAGCCAGACACATGTTGTGGGCATACTCTTCCCAAAGCCAAGCTAAAAACAAAAAGGGAAGCAAAAAAGTTACATTATTAAACCTATACATACACATGTATAAGATGACAATTTGGTTCACAGTATATATAGACTTGGTACATGGTAGGCTTGTACCATTGCTTACATTACCTTGAGTCTGTTGCTACCAAGATATTCCCCATCCATCTTCTTGATAGCTTTACACACACTGGCAATATCGGAATACTGGACAAAGGCATACTGAGGCACTCCGTTTACTTTTTTAATGTCAATGTCCTGGGGGGAGAAAGGAAAAGCAGCAGTTTTAATGTGACCAATTCCTGTCAAACTCTTTACTTCTTACTTTTATATACATACTGTGACTTACCACAATTTCACCAAAGCGTTGAAATATGTCCAGCAGTTGTTGGTAGCTAGTGGTCTTCTCTAGATTGCCTATGAACAGGGTCCTCGTGGCCTTCGGGTGAAACTCGTCAATCCGTCCGTCTAGAGGCCGAAACTCATTTTCACTCTCTGTTTCTGAAAAGAATGAAGGGGGGGTCAATTAAAAGTGATGCAGTAAAAGTTAATTTTCCACCACTAAATCTCAGTTGCTACAGTTCAGCAAAAGACAATGTGAAAACGCACCAGGGCCATTCCAGGCAGTAACCTCGATGAGCATGCCAAAGAAAAGCTTTCCTTTGGATACAGTAAGGGCTTTCTCTTGATCTTCTTGCTGTCTGAAAAACACTAATCCATAGCGGTCTTCGGTTGCTCCATGGATCTGCACCGATGTCACTTTTCCATGCTTCTTGAACTCATGGAAAAGTCCATCTTTTAAGCTTGTATCTAAAACATTTTTTTAAAAAGAAGATTTGCATTGTCAAGTATGAAGACAACAGTATGAAGTACAATTATTACGAGGAAACCTAACAAACTGCAAGAGAAAGTACTTGGGTGAGCTTTCTGGCACATGCCTTGCATAGATTTTCGAGCGTACCTGTGGAGCGCACTGGCAGGTTCTGCACTTTTATTCCAAAGCTTCTACGGGGCTCTTCTGAATCCAGACCCATGGAAGGCTGAGGAGGAGCGTGCGCTGCAGACGACTGAACAGAGCGTGCACGTGAACCATCACTTGAGCTGCTGTTTGAGTCGCTGCTGCCAAATGGACAAAAAGAGGAAAACATAAATACAAGGATGAACATAGGCTTCACATTCCGAATACACAGAGCATTTGTTCATTATACACGTTTGGAATTCCGTCTTGAGAGTTCCAACATTGAGATCAATTGGTGAACAGAATTTGGTCACAGATTTAAGGCATGTCTAACCTGCCACTGCCTGTGCTGCTGGTGCTGCTGACTGAATCTGAGCTCGAAGATCTGCTCCTGGACCGAGAATGTGGGCCTCTCCCGGGAGACAGGGGAGCTCGTTTAGGTGAATGAGGAGCTTTTGGGGTCTGTCCTGTGCTCCGCTGTGGGGAAGGGTGTCTCGACTGTGACGAATGAGACGATCTGCTGCGGCGATGATGGTACGTCCTATCTACCCGTCGGCCCCTGTCGTCTCTGTAGAGGTCGCGCCGTGCAGTGCTGGTGAGCGTGAAGGGGTCTCGGATCCTAGACTCAAAATGTGGATCTGACGCCTCAAAGCCTGGACCCATAGCGCTGCTCCCGGGGCCGGTGGCAGCGAACACAGAACGATCGCGGTAATAGTCAGGGTTGTAGTGGCGCTGTCTATCAAAAGTGCCACTGCGTTCGTGGTGTCCATACGGGCTGTGATCATATGCACGTTCTCGGGTTTCTGAACTTCTGTACAAATGGGAATAGGACAAAAAGAACACATCGAACATGAAGCATTACTTTGATTTGAACAGTACCGTCAAACAGTCTGTTGTCATTGTTGTACAATTTATGGCAAAATAAAATAAAAGCTATAAAATATAACCTACATTAACAATAAATAACAATCAAGACTACATTTGTCCTTTATTTGACTCAAATCGTTTTTTTGTCTTTTTGTGTACTTTCATCAGACCAGGTAGGATTCCAATCTTCAAAACCTGTATAAACTTTAAACTGCATTGTCTCTCTTGCAAGTCACCCAAGTGAAATGGATTAGCTAAGCAAACGTCAAAAAAGGTTTACTATCCGAATATTACAGCGATGAATTAACACAAAAGCACCACCCACTTATGAAGTGAGGTACTTGTCACTATGAGGGGGGATGTAAAGACATTGGATACATTTGGTTGGCTATAAGAATGTGTGACCCAAAGCAAATAGAATTGCCCGTAGTTGCAATGATAGTCTACCCCTCTCACTCGGTTGTTGGAAATAGCCACTATTCATCAACCAAAATAGTCTAAAAAAACACAACAAATAAACAAAAGGTATGAAACCATACCAAATCATTGTTATGAAAAGGGGCAAACAAGTTCATGTAAATAAACAACCAGGTAGAGACTGCCTTTGGACGTATTTTAACAATAAATGGCCTTTAATTGGAATTGTTTTTATTTTAAATATGTTGACTGAGGCCGCAATAAGCGGCATTACATTTTCAGAACCATTACACTGATACTGAATTGTAGTGCAATTATTAACCATTTCAAATTGAAAGTCAATGCCTGAGGCCTTTATAATAACCGTTTAAATAAGTTAATGTTTACTGCGCCACTTCCAAGTATCTTAGGGTTCGGGTAGCAGACACAGTTCCAACTGCCATCGTGAAGAACAAGGGGCTGAAAATGGGCAGACATTCAAATGGACGCGCCATTTGCAATGTATATGTTGATCATTTTGAATTCTGATCCAGTTTGAGACGTCCTACATAATACAACTGGGAACTTGGTGCATTTGACTATCAAAACAAAAGCACAGCCAAAGCAAGAGGGACAGAGCGTGCAATAGTGAAAAAGACCTAGGAGTAGAAGTTACCGAAAGAGCGTTCTAAACCAAACAAACACGGTTTACCCTAGGAGCAAAGCGGACTTTAGGGACAGAGAAATGGTGCAAAGTTAGAGGAAAAAGATGCGTAGGGCAGAACAATACCAACCTTTTTGAAAGAAGTTACTGAACCTAATCCAAATAAAATCTAGGTGGTCAGATTTGAGAGCCCGAATAAAAAACAGAAGTGGAAAAATCGTACTGTATGTAATCTTCCAGTATCGAGTACCAGGCCGACACGTTGATGTATAATCCACAATTGACAATTACTTAGCATCTTCATTGGATGGAAAAGGAGGAAACAAAACCAAAGATATGGAAATCTCTAATGAATTTCAGTGTATGTAAAAAATACATGATTAATTTGGATATAAACGTGTGAATAAAAAAAAAAGGAGATGAGTTGAACTTCAGTGTAGTTCACTGGTAGTTCCATGTAGCGTGTGCAGTAAATTGTCAGCCCGATAGAATATACATCCACCTACGTCAGTCTTGACTTCCAGCATGGGAGAATGTTCCAATTAGCTTTCACATTTAAACAAAAGAAAAAAATATTCCAATCAGTACCATTTCCATGCTGTTAAATAGAATGTGAGATTGGAAGCAATTAAAGACTATGATCATCGGCATTTATCTAATAATTCCTGCTCATAGTGCGTATTCCAGAATGTTATGGATGCTATCCAGTATGTAGATCTTCGGTTTTCATCTGTGGCAATGGTGGTCTTAAGGCGATTCAAATTAACTTCACAGCTGGTCTTCAATTGGGTGGGCTTGTTTCTTCAGTTGGCCTTTCATCGCCTATGAAACCTGACAGCTCAATCCAGACTTTAGCAGAGTAATCCATAAGGATGGAGGTTACATCTATCCATACTACGATCCACATCCATACATCCATATTGAATATATCCTAGAGCATACATCCACACTGGATCTTCAGCTGTCTTCATGGCCATCAATATGAAAAAATATCTCCACACGTTTGAACTGATGTACAGTAGATGATCCACGTTCTTGCAGCTTCTTCTTGGCATAGGTTCCATACTCTCCAATTTAGGTCAAATACATTGAAAAACAAACCTTATGTTTAAAATGCTCAACATCACCTAGGTAATAAACACTATGGCCTTTGCTATGGTACTTTACCAGTGAAAACTTCTTACATCCATGGGAATAAACCTTTTAATCCATGAATATGTGTATCCAGAGTTGAAGAGCTGGTCCAACACCAGACGGTAAAAAAAACAAAAACACATTCTACACCCTGAGCTGCAAGGTCCTGTAAGGTCCTTGTGTTACTGACTTTTACCTGATTGGACTTCTCAAAAGAAAAATATCCTTCAACGATGATCATTTACTTCCAGTTCTCAGCGACTCCATTTAAAAATCTTCGATAGATCCAGTATTGTGGGAAAAGATGAAAAAACATCCAAAAATATCCCCAGGATAGATTCCCTCAAAATGCAATTAATCCAAAACTCACCAGTATATTCCTCTTAGGTGTAATATCCAAACTGGAAGCCATACATTCAATGAATTTTACCTTACCAAATGATAACTACGCAATAATTTACTTAGATCCCATGGGCCAGGAAAGTTGATTAGGATGAAAGGTGGAACGTTGCCTAGATACCTAGCCCCAGAGGCATATTACTCCTCTCCTTTCTAATAACCCAACTATTTGATAATTATGCAACACTCATCTGATACTTAGATTCCCCTGGACTTAACGGGGAGACCATGTCCACTTACCCATCTATTCTCCGCTCATAACGTCCCTCTCTGGTGTGGAGGGACAATGGGGGGCCAAACACTGGACCAACTGTCCCCCTAGAGAATCCTGTAACATCTCGACTGCTTGAGGGTGCGTTGTCTTCAAGGCCCCGCACAGCACTAGGCACTGAACCAGGTTCATTGTAGTCCGTTCGGAGATCCCTATCTCCCATCTTGTTGACAGCATTGTGAGCTTTTTGAGCACTTTTGATATCCACAAAATCCACAAAGGCTGCAACACCACCCTCCGATCCCCGCTTCCGCAGAACCTTAACACTCTCCACACGCCCATACCTGGGAGAAACGATACATAAGAATTGCATATATAGCAGTTAATAATGTGATACAATAAGAATTATTTAATAGTTAAACATGATGCTGATGATTCTACCTGCGTACAAATGGTGTGCAGGTAACTATGTAAACTGACATTATATTTCAACAATAATAATTGTAAAATCAATAACAATTAACAGGTTAACCTATAACATTCTTAAAATGCCCATAACAATATTTCACATGGTTTTCTACAACGCAAAACCTAACGACACAGATCACTGTGCGGTGAATTTGAATATATAAACAAAATATTTTATTTCCGCCTGCCTTTGATTTAGGAATATTGATGACGAAAGCAAGACAAATAAAGCAATGAGTGTGATACGAGGACTACTTGTATATAAATAATATGTAAAGATCGGTACACGAGGCCTTCGCTAGCTTAGCGAAGTTTGAGTAATTAGTTACGTTAGCCTGGATTGTTTTCACATATGCGACCATGAACTGGACAACGGCACGCAACTATTGCATTATAATAAAAATTACAACAAAAATTTCCACGTTATCGTAGCCGTGGTAACTAGATGAAACATTTGCAAACTAAAGTTGCCTTGCAATAGCCACCAGGCAGTCTTGCCCCTTGCACAACCTAATAGCGATATAATTGCATTTTCTATAGACTATCCACTACTCAATGTATAGCGCTAAATGATTGGAAACATTTGCAATGTGTTCGCCTGTAACTAAATGTTGAAGTACTTGTTTATTTGACCGATTGATATAAACGGAGAATGTGGCTGTTTACATAAGCCAGTCGCTAGAAAGCTACTAGCTACTAGCCACTAGCCAAAACGTAGCTAGAGTTTCTGAACATGGAAACGACTTCAGCCTTCCGACAAAATGGTTGGTTGGTAGACAGCTAGCGGAGCTAGCTAACGTTGCATGCCTCTTGTAAACCGCCAAAGTTCACCAAACTGGGATATGAATATTAATGTAAAAATGTTTAGCGAACAACGACTCTTGCGCCAATTGCTACCTTCTGATACATTTAGCCAGCAACGGTATACATTAGAATCATAATTTCAAAACTCAAATGGCCGCTACATCCATTAACTTGATCACAAGCCAACGACGGCCACCGATGCTAGCTAGCTAGTGTCGAATCCAGTGCGCGCTGCCCTGATGATCCCTCTTGCATAACCTACCGTTTAAAATGTTCCACTATTTTCTCTTCTCGAACGTGTTCGGGTAAATTTCCCACCCAAAGGTGCCTGGTTTCCCGAACCATATTTAGCTATATTTTCCCGTTTGTACACATATGCTCTGGCACGTTTTAATCCCCGCCGGTCGGAAGGTCCGCTTCACAAAATGAACGACGACAGCTCCGTGTGTGTATTCTCGGCCTAGTCGCCTGGCCGTGTATCCCCTCTCTATCTGCCTTCGCTCCGCGGTCGCGAGCAACAAGCGCGCTTCCTAGATTGACTTCCCCCTATTTCGCGCGTGCTCGACAAGTAGCTCAGAACTTGATGACATTTTTGAGTGATGTCGGTTGGTTTTTTTTAAGCATATGCTTAGTTTGTAAGAACAATATACAGTCGTATCAATTAGAGATCGTTAGTAGGTAACATCACAGCACACGTGAAGGTCATATGGTTCAACAGTAATACAAAGAAATTGTCATAATGTTACCACGTGTCATATAAATCAATCATAACAATTTAAGAGAAGAGCAAAAAACCCGTGTTGGACCAGATGATGATTTACGTTTATGTACACAACATCACCAACCGTATTAGCTAATGAAACAATTAACCCTGTATGCCTTTGTATTAATCAAATCAAAAAGCATATGTTTATTTGAGCGATATCGACGGATAATAGACCAAGGCTGTTTACATAAGCTAGTGGAACTAGGAAGCTTGAATGCCTGCTCAACAATTAGCATAGTTAGCTCACGTTACATTATATTCTTGAATCTGTTCAATAGTGTATGCCTATAATACACGAATGAATCGTTTGAATACCCACGATTATTAATCGGTTGAAAATAAAGTCATACATACAGAAAATATATATTAGTTTATTTTTTTATACAAAAGAATACCGTGATTGGGATATATTCGTAATAATAATACAAACAAAACAATGCTGTAAATGTTACCATAGTGTTTTGCATAATTGTTGAATAAATATACGTGGTGCATTGTGTAGTGAAATAAACAGTGCAAAATGAAAGTAGTTAAAGTATAGTCCTAATGAAAGAATATATATTTCATATTCTAAATGATTCGTTATGGTCAACAAAACCATATTACGAAATCATTTTTTTTTGAAAAGGAGGTTTCCAATTCAAGTTCCAGACTTAAAACGCATAAGACAAGACATCCACCTTTAAAAAAAATAGATACAAAAACAGCATTATGGTCACTTTCTCATTGGTCACTCCTTGTTTTCGATTTGTGTTACTGCTAGGCAGAAACCAGGCTCAGATGACATTCTTTGCAAAGCATCCTCCCATCCAAGGGATGGCACCCATGGTCATTCGGCTCAGGGGAGAGCTGGATGGCGCAGATCTACAGACCGCAACAAACAAAAAAATATATATTCACAAGGTAAGTGTTATAACTTAAAAGACAATTAAGACGCGTTTTTATTTGATACAAGCAGCATTATAACAAAATGACATGATATTTTTTTAAATTACAAGATAATTTCAGAAAACAATATTCAGTGTATTTTGGATACAAGATACGGCATCGTGTAATAGACACGTGGCAAAACATCTATCCAGATGTTACATACCTCACAACGGTAGCAGTCCTCGTGGAACGAGTTCCCCTGGCATTCTACAGTGTAGCTATCGGTGCCGTCTTCTTTTGGAATGATGAGCTGCTTACAGGCGCTACACTGGGGGGCGTATTTTCTTTACAGACCAAAACAAAACACATGGTTTCATTTTAACATTCACAACATTACTTTTTTCTTGGTGGTTTATAAATGGTGCCTATTTTTACTCTATGAAGGAGAATGAAAACATCCATGATTTGACCATGGGCCATGGATGTTACTTCATTAGTTATTATGTAATTTCTAGACATACCAATTCCCTCCCTCCCTCCTTCCCTGCCATCCCATGTTTCATGCAATATTGTAAAATACAATATCATAAAACACAATACACATAGCATGTAATATAACTACTGGGGTATATGTGTTTATTACCTGTAGTAATCCTGGATGCAATAGACTTCCCCAACCTCTCCCTGAGCAAACCTTTGCTCTCCAATTTGTTGATGACATGTTGCACAAGTGAAGCAAGGAGGATGGTACGTGCGCTCCAGGGCACGAATCACAAGATCTTTTATTGTGTCACCACACGCCCAGCAAAGCTCCAAACTGGCCTATATATATATATATATATACACACACACACACAGACACACACACACACACACACACACACACACATACACACACACACAAAAGTATTTCATTAAAGTCTTCCCATTCTTAATTGCGGTGTAATAAACCAAAACAAGTGGTCATCTTCAAAGTCGTCCTCACCTGGTAGCAGTCTTCACACAGCGGGATTCCAGCTTTGTTGTAGTACAGTTTCCCTGCCAGTGGGACCTGACACTGTCTACACTGGAAACAACTGTCGTGGTAGGTCCTATTTAAAGCCTCAATGGCGGGTTCAGCGAGGGCCACTGTCTTCCTGCAGAACCCGCACAGCTCTGGAAGGAACAACGTACATTAAAACATTTAAGACATCGCCAACAACCAAACATGTATGCCTTGCAAAGAGGGACTGATGTTCGAATGCATCGTTACCGTTACTCTCAGGACTGGTGTCCTGCTCACCGGGTTGGGTCCGGTAGGACTGTTTGCCTGAATCGTCTCCACTAGATGGTGTCCTTTTCTGCTGCTTGGATGCATGGTGAATTACTGGTTAATGCCGAATGTATGACGAACAACTGGTTACTGATGAACTGAGCAGTGGATCGCCACATCCCAGTCATTCGTTCACATGCAAAGAAACACTGAAACTTATTGAATGCCATATAATAATAATAATAATAATAATAGCAACAATAATAATAATAATAATAGTAATAATAATAATAATAACACTGCAAGAAACCATGCAAGCTTATTAAATCAACATTGCCATGTACACATATTGATTAAAATAGCTTTTAACCTAAAAAGCCATCCAACCTACATTGCCCTCAGAGAGCTGGCTACACATAAATTAAGCAGTGCCTTTCATCATTCCAGGGAACAAATATCTGCTTTAATAATGAATGAATATTATTTTGAATGAAACATATATATGGAGGGCTAACTATATAACCCCTGTGACTAAGAAGGAAAGGTTGTGTGTGTCCAACATTTCTTCTATAACGCTTCTTCGTGGTCTCGTTGTGGTCTGGTTGGTTGTTTTGCTTTTCAATGAAAAGCATACATGTAAAAAATATAAAATCTTTGAGAAAACCTTTCTCATGGCTTCAATGAATATTGTTGCTGAATGTAATTTGAAAGGCAGCTGTGTTTTTTTCTGTTTTTCTAGATCGCCCAGTAATCACTTTTGCAGACGATTCAATGCAGTCACTGCTCAACATGAAACGACTGCTATGACTTTGGAAAAAGCAGTCGGCCATGATAATCGACCCAAAAGATGGCAAGAGACGCGTGTACATAGGATGACGGCGTGGAAGCGCTTGCCAGGTGAGTCATACCTGTTTGATGTGACTCAGTGGCTGAGAGGGGGGTGGTGGGGGGCGGGCGGAGAACCCCTCTTGGTGAGAAGTCGTCACAGCGGGAGTCACGTCTTCGGAGGGGTTTGGATCCAGACGCGCAGGAGGAGGAGGAGGAGGAGCTACAGGAATGTGCTCTGTCAGGGGTTTGAGAATATTTACACATATTTGGTTATTTTCACGCGGCACTCGTAACAGCGAAAAAAACATATTTTTACCCCGAGCACTCCCAGTTTTACGGGGTTACCTTCTGGCTGGCTGTCCTTGCGTGGC
>OMNS01029628.1:31155-45626 GCA_900303225.1 Laemonema laureysi | reverse complement strand
AGAAGAAGTAAGGAAGTCGTATGCATGAATACTTCCATATTTAATGAAACGCAAATAACCCGTTATATTAAAAACCAAAGCTAGCTAATAATGGAGCAGGACAAGTAAGAGACAAGAGAGAGAGAGAGAGAGAGAGAAAGAAAGAGAGAGAGAGAGAGAGAGAGATGGATAGAGATGGATAGATAGAGAGAGAGAGATGGATAGAGAGAGCGAGAGAGATGGATAGAGAGCGAGAGAGATGGATAGAGAGCGAGAGAGATGGATAGACAGAGAGAGTGAGCGAGAGAGAGAGGGAGATGTAGTTTAACAGAGAGAGCGTCCTCTGTTCTCCACCAATCAATACATATGGAGTCCATTCGCCAGCGGAGAGGTCGTCCTCAAAGACTTATCTTAGCACTCCTAGAGAGTTAGAGGCTACAGTGTTGTTTCAGGAGTGTCGTTGTGTTGTTTGTCTTCATGAGAATGAATAGAAAAGAGACAGCGTACAAGTGCACACGGTCAGAGTGACTATTTAAGCAATGAGAGGGCGAGAGAGATGTAGACCAAATTAATGGAAAACTATTGCTGTGTGTGCAGCTGTGTGTTCCAAGTGCTCCATCTAGTGGCCACAGAGGGCGCTGACAAGGGGACAAGGGGACAAGGGGGCGAGGACACACTGGAGAGGCACAGTGTATAGCTGTGGCCATCAGCCTGGCAGGACCAGTAGCCTGCTGCTCAGCTGGACAGCAGATCAGGAGCTGTTCTGGATTACTGAGTGATTACAAAACCTCAAAAATCTCTCTCTCTCTCTCTCTCTCTCTTCCCCACCCCCCCCCTCAGAAGGTAGCAGGCGGTCGTGAGCACCATGCGTTTTGTCGCATCCCACTGATGCACGCTGTGAGATCGAGTCCCCCCTCGGCTTCAAGGTGAGAAGGATGCAAGCTGGCACTGCGTTCATTAGCCCCACAGTAACTCACATGTACACACACACACACACACACACACACACACACACACACACACAGGAAATCGACACGACTGCACGTGTGCACGTATGTGCAGTTTGGAGATGGAACGGCAGCCATGAGGGGTCTCCCCAGGTAATCACCAGCACTGGGGGGATTTATTAGCCTGAAATGACCCATTACACGACTAAGTATCTCACACTGTGAATGTGAGACTGGCATGGAGGTGGGGGAACATCCACCCCTCTGACGACCGTACATAACCACTGTTCCAGCAGTGAGGAACCAGTAGAATATTACACCTGGGAACCAGGTTAACCACCACCAGTAGAATATTGCCTTTGAGACGAGAACACCTGGGAACCAGGTTAACCACCACCAGTAGAATATTACCTTTGAGACGAGAACACCTGGGAACCAGGTTAACCACCACCAGTAGAATATTACCTTTGTTGAAGAACATGGAGGCCATCTGTCCCATCTCAACCCTCTCCACGATGTCAAAGTGATCCACATGGGCACTCGAACGCTCTAGAGACGCAGAAGAGAAGGAACCATCAGATGAAGAGTCCATTCACTACATGGTCACTTAGCAGACAGACGCCTTTGTCCAAAGCGACTGACAGATGAAGCTCCTTTAGAAGGAGGTTGAGAATCGTCCTTCAGGACGTCTACAGCAAAAACCACCACACAATACTACTCCAGTAGTAATTGAACAGCAGCAGTGAGGCCCATTTAAAACTTCAGTGAGTGAGACAACAGAGCAAAAGCCCCAACACCACACCTCCACTGCCAACGTGGATCCAGAGAGCGCTATTAAAGGAACACATGGGTTGTATGAGGAATATATACGACCAGTCACATTTAGTAACTAGAAGAGGCCGAGCTGGGTCCGTTTGGACCAATACAACTCAGTAATTGACGTTATGTTGTCGCTCCAGACCAAGATACAGACAGTAAAAATGTTTTATTCTTAGCATGGAGGACATTCGAGCCAGACGTTGGGCAGACATTCTGGTACCATTTCCAAGACTCACGTTTATAGTCTGGAAAACAACAACCGATCAATAGATTAGAATCAATGCAGAGGCGTCTGGGGAGGATCACACCGGTACTCACGCACGGACAGGATGGGCCGACACTCGGGCTGCGTGCGGCCCCGCACCATGACGTCATCGTCCGAACACTCGGAGGTGGAGTCGCTGTGGTCGTCCACCTGAGAGCGAGAGTGAGAGGAGGTTGTTATGGTCAGCCAATAGGAGCAGGAGACACATTACACAAGGCTAGGTCTGTGTTTGACTCCCAGTCGGCCTCGGCCACCGTCTGCCCCAACAACCTCCACCTGCTCCTCCTATGACATGCATCCATTTCTTGCAGACAAATTTCTCCAAAGCGACTTCCAGGACATCCAGGTCGGGGTTACGGCTCTTTGACACCTTTAGTTCGGTGGACTCGGTCCGATTCAGGGGTGAAGTTGATACTCTGTTGCATTTTTCATTTGGTTCGGTTAACGTTCACACTGGATTTTGTTAGGCGAGCCAAACATTGTAAACAAACACCTCATGATCGAGCAGGTTGCTCGTCTATTGGACAGAACATCTGAGCTAAACTCAACAAAGCGTACCACCTCCAACCCATAATGCATCATTTTTTTGGGCCGCTTCCCGTAGTCGGTCCGGTTCAGGTTGTCACCGAAAGGAACCAAACCGTAGTTCACTTGGAAGCGGCCAGAGAAGCCTGTTTTCAAGCGGAATGAGCATTCACTCGTCCCCAGAAGAAGTGGACCATTGGGGGAAACGCTCCAGGGTTTCATTGAAGCAAACCAAACAGCTCAGGTGTGAAAGCACCCTTAGACCAACACCCTCGCCACACTAAACTATCCTGACTTCTATCTACACATTCACTGCAGGTCACTTTGGGTCTGCAAAATGACAAAGCCATTATATTCTTGGTCATAAACAAGCGAGTGGTAAACATCTGAGGTAATTGGTTGGAGATGTTTTCCCTGGATGAGAGAGTTTCACACTACAGTTCGACCTTATATCGCCATCGCTGGATGGTGGGACTGAATCAGTAAGACTAGCCCAGTCAGGGTTAGCCTTGTAATAATCTCACAAATCAGACTTAAGATGAATGCCTGAAGTCTGATGGCAGACAAGCTCAGATCTGGAGAACGGGGCGTTTCACTTTCATTCGCTTCATATTCGTTTCAACCAATCATGTCGCTGGAGGCGGGGATCTGTAAGCACTTCAACTTTTCACGAAGGGAAGTTAAACCATCCTGTCCGGATACCAATGTTCTTAGAAGGTGTCTGTAAAGGATTCAACTCAACACGGTGTACGCTGACCACTGGAGAAATACACTTATATACACTTACACTTGTTATACACTTATACTCATTATTAAAATCCCCTTCTGACTAGAACATCTCTAACGAAACAGGAAACAAGGCACAACTCCGGCCTTTCTTAGATTCCCCCCAGATGTTCTGCTATAACAGTAGGACCCCAGATTAGCCTTGTAAGAAAGCACACAGTATGTATAACAATACTAATAAACAACACCAACAAGGTTGGAAGGAACACTTAATAAGTTAATACAAAAAAAGTATATCTTAACAATTCAGTAGTGAATTGAGTCTTAAACATGAGCTACAGGCCCTTCATTTCCTCTGACTCTCCTCTTTTTTTAGTGGTTAAGAGTCAGGAAGAAGAAGTGAGCTATAAAGCCAGACTGACTATTCAGCAGTACTGTCAACTCCAGCCGGACGCACTACAGGCCCTGAAGACCTTCGGCCCCAACGCCAGACATGAACCAAAATGACTCCATAAATACAGTCTACACTTAACTAGAAGAAGAACGCTCATTCATCTCCATCTATACGTTAACTGCAAACATCAGCAGGCTTGGACGCCTTCTAGGACTATTTTAAGGTCAATTTTAAAGACCTCTTTGAAATCGTTAACTTTAAATCACAACGCCAAAGTTGAAACGAAGAACACCTGAGCTGGAGTTGGACATAAAACCAATCCGATGTAAATAAATCCAGCAAAACACAACACATGACTCAGTGTTCAGTTGACGTGTGACACTAAACAACTAAAGCGGTTCCTTGTTTACATCTGTATTGGACCTGGCAACATCCTGGTGTTGCCAGGTCCAGAGCTACTAGTGCCTGTTCATTTCACATTCAGCTGGTTCTGGGTTTGTATCTCCAATGTCTGCAGTCTCCCTGTAGGCATCCCTGAGCAAGACGCCCAAACCCCTTCACAATCGATGTCTCACATTCATCCATTCACCCACAACAACCCAACCATAGAAGTCAAAAGCCAGCTGGTCGGGAGCAGTTAGGCGAAGGTGCCTTGCTCAGGGGCAAACAGCAACACCCAGAACCAGCAGAGAATTGAACCGACAACCCCTATCTGGTTGACAGATGGCCTGCTTGATCTCCAACACTAATGCCAGTCTGCTTGTGAGCGAAGCAATATGTACAGGGGGGCTGTAGCTGTCAGAACACTTGGACCTTGTGTTCCACACACAGCCCTGCCGCTACACATACACCAGCATCAAGCCTATCTGGATCATCCCCTGACGCTACACATACACCAGCATCAAGCCTATCTGGATCATCCCCTGACGCTACACATACACCAGCATCAAGCCTATCTGGATCATCCCCTGACGCTACACAGACACCAGCATCAAGCCTATCTGGATCATCCCCTGACGCTACACATACACCAGCATCAAGCCTATCTGGATCATCCCCTGACGCTACACATACACCAGCATCAAGCCTATCTGGATCATCCCCTGACGCTACACAGACACCAGCATCAAGCCTATCTGGATCATCCCCTGACGCTACACATACACCAGCATCAAGCCTATCTGGATCATCCCCTGACGCTACACATACACCAGCATCAAGCCTATCTGGATCATCCCCTGACGCTACACATACACCAGCATCAAGCCTATCTGGATCATCCCCTGACGCTACACATACACCAGCATCAAGCCTATCTGGATCATCACCTCATGCTTCTATTGTCCATGGATGTGTCCATGGATTTTTGCGTCTACATTTCTACTGACATATCTCATGTATGTCCTTCTCCTCGTCCTGTACTGGGTGGTGTGTGAGCCACATTGGCTGTAGGCCAGGATAGAGCGTCCTCTGCTTCCTGCTTAGCATCTCACGCTGCTGACCTCTCACCTCCTCCTGTTCCCGCCTCTTCCACCGCAGCTGAGCATTAGCAGCTGCCATCGCCTCGATCACAAAGGTGGTCGTCATGTAGCTGTGGGCCAGAGAGACGGAGAGACGGAGAGCATTAAGGGTGGCCCTACTGCATAGAGACTAGGGATGTGCTGAAATATATCATACATCAAGTGCACCACAAGGACTGACCTCATGAACCCCAGGAAGGAGATGAGTGACAGGCTGACCACCCAGCCGGCGGTGGCGAAGGCCCTGGGCATGGTGAGGGCTCCTGTCCCCACGATCAGGTTGAACATGTATACCAGCCCCACCTGTCAGACAGCGCAAGCGTTACATATAGACTATAGATTATATAGATTATAGAAGTCACACAACGTTTATACAACTGTTTATTCACAGGCTCTTGAAGGACGTTACAATCAATACCGCAGTTGCCAACTTAAATCACGTACTTTGTTACAATGGCAGCGCACCTCACAGCGATTTCTCAGGTACAACAATATTATAAACATATGACAAGGGCGGGGTTATAAGAGGTCTTCCTGTTCTCTGTGTTATTACAATACAAAAGGTGCAACCCCCGTATTTCCCATTGGGTTAGTTATTTGAAAACACCAATCACAAATAGTCTACATCCTCTCTAAATTGAGCAAAAGGTGGGGTGTGAAACCTGGGTGAGACTGGCCCACAGAGCAGTTGGTCTGTGGAGGATCTATTGATCTACTCTAACATGGAAGAAGGGTAAATACCAACCCCCCCCCCCTTTGATCAACTCCTCAAGAACAGTGGGGGTTAGGGACAGAGGTCTGGCGGGGAGGGAGATTAGAACAGGACTAAAGAGACTAATCTAAAAAAGGAAACAATTTAATGAATTACACAGTGATCAACGCTATCCAGTATCTGGGTGTTTTAATGAATCATGGTTGCAGCTTGCTGAAACCACTCCTGAGCAGAGGAACTAAGGCGTGATTGTTCAAAATGAAAACAGAACTTGCTGTGACAAGATCTGGGTACTTTGGAAAGCAAATCTCATCAAAAACACAAAACAGCCCGAGCATAGTGTGATGAGTAAGCGCTTAAGCTTCCCCTGAAAATAGTGAACAGAAGTAAAACACATCCCTCACTGTGGTCAAGATTCGGCTCACGAGTTAAACTGTCACCCACTCAGAAACAGTATTTAGTACTCAGCACATGACGCTTGTATAAGGCAGGCCAGTTAGGTTCAAACAGTAACTATATACCTAATACATAACTACAATGGACGTTGAAAACACAATACCAATGAACTTTGTCACCAGTTAGAAGAGGTAATTTACATAGGATACAATGATGCCAGGCGCATTAGCCCTAAACTGCTGGTTACTACCGGTTTTACATGATACACACTAGTATGATCAAAAACAGCAAACATACGCGTTCATATACTTACAAATGGGGAGTACGGCTCCCCGGTCTCTGTGATGCCACCTGCCATTGGTAAACCCGTCCCTGATCACCGCCTGCAAGGGACAACACTTCAGTACTATGAGTGACCCCGGTGTGGACCTGGAGGACCTTGAGGACACTGGACATCTGAGCGTTAAACAGGTGACGTGCCAGCGTCCATATCAGCCAATAGATGCCACGTATGTGTTTCACAGGCAGGTTGAGCCTCTGCTCATCAATAGTACAAAGTTAATGTTAACCCAGAGACGTATGCATACATCTCGTAGACACACTAACGCAGTTGCCTCACATTTGGACAACAATAAACGATCCTCACCTCACTTTAATACTCCTCCACTTCAGCTCGCTAGCCGCGATGCTAACGCAATGCTTGCAGGACGCTCCCCGTCTCGCTCAGCCGGACGGGGTTAACGCTGACCCAGCGAGCTGCCGTCCTCAACACACCCGTGGTCGACACCGCGAGTGGGCCGTGTGGAGAGTGTGTGTGTAACACAAAGCCATCAGTGAGTAATAAAACGTCGCCCTGGTCCACAGTGAGCACAACAACACATCGGAGTAAACTTAGCTGTCAACCGCACAGGTGTTCACGTCACGGGGTCCGTCGCGTGGACACTTGTTTATTCTACGGCGGTCGCTGGTGCGGAACATCGCTCTCTCTAAAGTGGGCTTTCTGTCCAAAGGGAAAGTTAGGAGTCATCGTCAGTCGAGCGTTGTTTGTATTGCTTGTACTGCGACGACGACTGATTTAATCAGAACATTTCTAAATGGCGATCAAACTGAAGCACCGTCCGCGCAAGTTAGTCCCGGTGATAAAGCGAGCATCTCTTTTCAAATCTGTCTTGTGACAACTAAAGCCGCGCGTTCATTTTCCAAATAAATATTTTAAATGTACGATTATTATTAATGTTTTTTTCAGTTATGTAAGTGAACAATGTGAAAAACGTGAAAAATTGTTTAGATTTTAAATTTAAAATAAATATCGATGTTGTTTTTGTTTTTGTCACCGCCCATGAGACCGCCCCTTTGTTTCTGAACTTACTGAAGCATGTACTTTGGTATTTTATTGCGTTAAAAAGTCTTCCGTCTGTTGTGCATCACGTGTTTAAAACGTACACACGTCTTCCGTGTGTGTGTGAACAGTCCTACAACAATGAGGAATGATGGAGTGTTTCCCTTCTAAAGTCCAGGAGGCCAAGCAAGTTGGTCGCTGAGCTTCTGGAAACCAAATCAGTTTTAAAGCCCGGTATCGATCTGATCAGGATCGATCAAAAGCGGGAACGTGTTTTATTAACTAGGTTAGAAGACACTTGGCATCATTATAGCAATGGACAGAGATTGCAGAAAGAACAGCAGACCTTGTATTCTGGTAGTGTGGCAAGTCTGCAATGTGTGTATGTCTTTATTTTTCTCTCTTGCAGCCTACGTGCAGGTGAGTTGTTGCGGCTCCAAGCGCCTTGTTTTGTCTGGCTTTTGGATGAACACTAATGTTGAATTTCCTCCTTATATAGATCAATGATCCCGACGCAGGGATATGGATGGTAAGGTTATAGTTAGGCTGTCACTGACATGCGTCGCATCCCATTCCCTCAACGTTGACATTCATAAGGTGTCTCTTTAGGTTGGATACGCCATTCCTGCAGCTCTCTGTGTCACTGTCGGGCTGAAACCCCAGGTGACAGGTAAAGAGTCACTCACAGTATCCTATTATTCATGTTAGTTGACAAGAGTTACCGTAAAGTCCTTTAATCTTCAATGATAAAACGACCCAGTGACAGTGAGGTATATGGTTCAGTTTTTACCTACACACGTTTGCCCCGAGTGCAATGTGTTACCAATGCCATCAAGTGACCAAACAACTATCACTGCACCTCATGTTCAATATTTCATATCAGTTGGACTCCAACAAAGGTCAACTGTTTGTCTTCTCGTCATTACTATGTAATGACAATATTCTTGGTATTTTTCAGAATGGTTGCTGTGGAGGAGGATTGCTGATCTCCATGTTATGGTTTCAACCGCTGTTATGGGCATGTTGGGCTGGACGTTATATAAAGAACGCATCACTAATGTCTTCCAGGAAGAGGAGGGGAGGTGCGTTGTGAGTTTAAACTGGGGATATATTGGAGACTCTAACGGCACATTTTTTAAAATATTTTTGCATCGTCATACATTCTAGTATTATGACCTGCTGTTGTTATAACAACTAAATTGTCCCTCCTCTTTCCCCAGAGAATTTTCCGGACTTATGCTTACAGTGATTTGGCTACTGTTATGTCGTCACTCTGGAAGGTTGGGAAGTTATTTTATGATTATTGTGGAAATGTTTTTTTTTTAACTGAATGTTGTTTTAACGGTTGTTGTCCACCAGGGGTCCCGTTGGAAGGCTGCGAGTGTCAACTGCCACAGCCATCACAGTCTTCCCCTTCGTGGCGTGGATGTACTACTACGTGAACAAGGAGCTCACAACTAACTGGCCTTCGCACTGTCAAACAGCCATCTAGCGCTCACCTCTCCGGATGTTTTCATATTACGACTCTGTGTCAAGGGGACCATATCAAAGCACTTTCAAAATAACATTGAGACATTAAACTGTTATTGTCTAATCCCTGCCTCATGTTTATATGAATTACAATGAGTCAGAAGAGTATCATGCAGCAGAGAACTGAATTGTAATCTAATATATTAGTTAACCTAGATATGAACAGTATACCGCTCTACCCTCATTATCAATGAGATTATTGCAGTTTAATTTAACTTTGTGTCTGTGTCTGTGTATCTTCTGAGATTATTCCAACAGCCGCTATACATAACCCCGCCGCTAGGTGTCATTAATGAGTGGTTATCCAATGACAGCAACCGAAAGGAAGCAATACAAACGCAATATCCGGTCAATACATGCGTACGGCGAGCACTTTTGCGCCGATCTTGGATCAGTTTATTTGACACAACTAATGGTCAACATACGGTCGCATACAATATATGACCTGACCCCAGGCCAGCCGTTTGTATTCACGCTGTGTGGACTTGTATCTGCTTCCTCGTCGGACACACAACTTGCAGGCATCATATACACATGACCCTGAGCCTTTCAAATCCCACCATGTGGTGCCGTCTGCTTCTGCAAAGATCTGCACACACACACGCAGTCCGACATGCACTCAGCGCCTTACCGGCATCTCCGAGACTCCAGTGCCTGGTAGGTCAAATCAAGAGGATGGGATTCAATGAGTGAGACCGCCTGTAGAAGATGGAGCAAGAGAGAGAGAGAGTGTGTGTGTGCGTGTGTGGTTTGTATTGGTATGTCTGTGTGGAGGCTCTAATCCCAGTTTTGGCCGAACCCTGACTGGTTGATGGTGCTTTGCTCCTCCAGGCACGGGTACAGATGTCCAGGACAACCCGACGTTTACCTCAACTCTACTGCAGAGCGCTCGCAACTGTGCCGCCGCCTCCACCCGGTCAAAAGCCCAAGTCCAAAAGAACAGGGGTATGAGACTATAATATAGTCTTTACATTACAGCTGTGACCTCATGGACGTCGTCTTGTTAGATCCTAACCGAAGGTGTCTTGGTCATGGTTTGTAGCTAACGAGACGAACTAAGCCATGGTTTACACGTTCCTCCACAGCCTGTGACCTGGAAGTCTCTCGCCATAACATTTACCATCGGCGGCGCTGTCCTGGGGCTCATGAAGTATTTGAAGAAAGAAAAGGAAGAAAGTAAGACCACTTCACCTGTAAATGTTATAATAAGCACACTACCCATTAGTAGTACTACTACATGTACACAGTAGTGGGAGGTTCTGTACCATTAGTAGTGATACTACATGTACACAGTAGTAGGAGGTACTGTACCATTAGTAGTAGTAGTACTACATGTACACAGTAAAACGTAGAATTACTGAGGTTAACTTAGGACAGGAATGTACTTGACATGATTCTAATGGAAATGAGGAATTCTGTGTTTCTGTGTTTATTTGGGCTTGTGGTACATTAATGAATCCAAGTCAACTTCACACATTGAGTTTGAGTGTGTGTGTGTGTGTGTGTGTGTGTGTGTGTGTGTGGCTTCACAGTACTGGAGAAGGAGCGTAACAAGTCGATAGGCAAGGCAGCGCTCGGGGGTCCCTTCTCGCTGGTGGACCACAACAACAAACCCAGCAAGAGCGAGGACTTCCTGGACCAGTGGGTGCTGCTCTACTTCGGCTTCACCCACTGCCCGGACATCTGCCCCGACGAGATCGAGAAGATGATCGAGGTGGTGAACGACATAGGTAGCGACTAGGTTCTCCTTATTCCTGATCCTGACGTTAGGGCTCCTTTGGTGTGGGAACTAGCCATTACAAGCCATGGCAAAGCCTACCCTCAGCCTACCAGCTGGCGCAGTCCACTGGGTAGGCTGGGAGTAGGTTTTGAGGTTTTGCTTTGCTTTGCTTTGAGTTCACTGTGGCGTCGCTGTGGAAACAACCCTCTTCCCAACGACTGAACAGTAACCGTGCCAACGCTCCCTCGCGTGTCTCCTCCCAGACAAGATAAAGAGTCTCCCGGACCTCACGCCCCTCCTCATCACCATCGACCCCGACCGCGACACGCCGGACGCCATGGCGGCGTATGTGAAAGGTACGTTAAAACAGCGCTAATGATGCTAAGGTTGTCACGCTAACCATAGAGACGAGTATCCACTATATGGACGTGTAATAGAGACAGCTGATGGATAAGGAACAAGGCTGTCACATGTTTCTCTGTTAAAGAATTGAGTCAGTAGGGAGGAATATGAGGACTGGAGATATGTGCTAGACAGCGTTGAAACGGTGCCTCTCTCTTCCTGGCAGAGTTCTCTCCCAAGCTGGTGGGTCTGACGGGGACACGGGCCCAGGTGGAGCAGGTGTCTCGGGCCTACAGAGTCTACTACAGCCAGGGGCCCAAGGATGAGGACAACGACTACATCGTGAGTACTCCCCTCTGGTCAAGTCTTTACTGGTTAGTCACTGAGCAGAGAGACATTTGTCATCCAAAGAGTGGTGGTCTACCTAGACAAGGTGGGGTTTGCTTCCCAGCACACCCAGGAGTGGTTCGTCTGCAGTGACAATGTGATGCGACTCAGCAGAGTCTAGTTGTGACTTAACTCTAAGTGTTCTTCTCCATAGGTGGACCACACCATCATCATGTACCTGGTGGGTCCCGACGGAGAGTTCCTCGAGTACTTTGGACAGAACAAGAGAAGCACAGAGATCACCAGCTCCATCGCAGCGCACATGAGAAAGTACAAGAAGGGCAAATAAAGACAAACCTTCGAGACGAACTTCATCTCCAGGGACTTGATCTCCTGATCGATGATCACACGCTATATACACAAATGACCAATGATTATTATGTTTTATGTATTTATTTTTTTAGAGTGTGTGTGTGTGTGTGTGTTTGTGGAGTGCAGTTGTCTGCTGAATCGTGGGGTTCGTCACTGCCCCCTGGTGTCCAAAAACGGCATTACACAAAGTTAAGGAAAACACCTTGAAGTCTGATGGAACGGCAGCCTTTAGCGTGGGCAGTGGCTGCTGCCTGAGGCTTTGGACAGTGGACAGCTGAACAAGATGGACCCCATCTCAGGATCAAACGAACACCACTGTCATTTTGTTTGTTGTTTTGCACTTCTGGCCTTATTCTGATAAATCATTTTTTTCCAAAAATTAAAAGTCGAAAGTTTAATTTCAGCAATGTTTGACTCCGTTAACACCAGCAGGCCGGTTAAGAACCACTCATCGCTACCCCCAACCCCTTCCTGTTGCCATGTGTAGTGTAGAGCATGAGAGAGATGCTATTGAATGTTGATTGTTTTCTAAGACATGAGTTACTCCTACAACTACAAAAATGTGCTGCAGGACTAACTTCAAAGAAGAGAAGGTAGTGCTGGTGGAGGTCCTGGTGGAGGTCCTGGTGGAGGTCCTGGTCCGGTCTGGCTGCTGCGTGAGAACATCATCTACGAGGACTACAGAGGCAGCTGTCGCCTGAGCTTGTGGGAGATAAAGAGAGAGACTGATTTAGACCCGTTCTATCCACACCAATTAAGACTGTTCAGCGCCAGGGAGCGTAGACTGTGTGAAGACACACTGTTATACTATTTAGTTGTTTAGCAGACACTTAAAACACCAAAAGCGACTTGGAGAGAATTTTAGATACACGCCACTAAGGAGCAGGTAGGGATGAGGGCATCTTGCTCAAGGGTCCCAACAGGTATGCTGTGGACATTGGGAACCGAGCCCAGAACCTTTTGGCTGGGAGTCAAACACCCTAAACAATACTAGACTGCTGTTCCCAGATGGGCCAAGACAACCAGCTGGTTATTGTCAAGACAACCAGCTGGTTATCGCCAAGACAACCAGCTGGTTATCGCCAAGACAACCAGGTGGGTACTTCTATATTATATATTAACACGAGAAGTATGACATCACACTGGCTGACACACACACACACACACACACACACACACACACAGCCACGGCTAAGTTGAAACACATACTTGTGCTATATAAATATATATATAAATATATATGTAAATCCTACGGCATATTGAGACATGTTAATAGAAACGCAGCGACAGGCTTTAGGTGGAGCTCTTGGGCCTTTTGTGTTAACTGTTTAACCCTTTAACCCCGTAGAAGCCAACTGCCATTTTCTACATTCTCACAACGCCTGCTGATTGTTTCAGTGTGAGCCAGAGTTCTGCACAGCGACTCTTCCACCAATCAGAATCAGAACCCAGGAAGCTTTAATTGGCCCGGCAGGCCTCACACCCGCAGGGGAAGTGATGCAAGGCACACTCAATGTAAAAAGAGACAATATTAATAGAAGTTATATAAAAGTATTTATGAACACACCGATGATCGGATGGATAAGGAGTAAGTGACATAAAAGCAATATACAAATAAAATAAAATCAACAACAATACCAGCGGCTTATTGATATTGTCCGACACTGAGGGGCTCAAGCAGATACTATCAGTGATTGGGTGATCAAATATAGAAAATAAGAAACAATAAATATTCGATATGACGTTAAACGTCATGGATGTGGTCTGGTTGGCACCGGTTTGAACATGTAAATGTCTTGGTTGGATGTACACAGGCTACTTTCTAGCAACCTCTGGCATCATGCTGGTCCTCAGACTGCCATGGACATTAGGAGGCCTAATCCTCCCTGAGCCCAGGAGATGAGGGCCGCCATGTTTGGCCCCAAAGCCCCGTAATCCTTCGTCCTTAGAGATCATTGCTTTTTAATCGGCCGACGGCGCGGAACACAATTGAAACCATTTCAACTTGAAACAATACAGCTATACTTAGGCCGTTTAAAATACAAAACAGACATGAAACAGACAGTCCATGACTTTCTCCATGTTGGCCTTTAAGCCAGATATGATCTCTCTCGCCAAATATAGGAGAACCCGTGAACACGGACCCGCCACTGGCGTTATAAAGTCTTGTTAGGCTCAGGGTCTGTCTGTGGACGGACACTGAATAGTAAGGAACCGAGACCAATAATCATCCTTCAGACAGCTTCTGGAAAACCTTCTGGGGATTCTGTCGAACCGCCTGACTCTAGTTCTCAGTTTGTGACACTCAGGTAAGCTATTCACTCCTATTTAGAAAAAAACCCAACAATTTATATCCTTGACTTTTGTGGTTCTGTCGATCTCAATTGGTAGAGCATTAACACAGCAGGGTTAGGGGTTCTACTCCCACTGGGGGCCCCCATGCTAAGCATCTATACACTCATTGTGTGAGTATTATAATATACTCACACACACACACACACATATATATATATATATATATATATATATATATATATTATTATTTTTTTCTTTTTCTT
>OMNS01029628.1:0-31135 GCA_900303225.1 Laemonema laureysi | reverse complement strand
CCATTACATTTAAGTCATTGAGCAGAAGTTTTTATCCAAAGTGAGACAAAGAGAGAAAGCTTAAATACAATGTTCCACTAGAAGATATTCAGATCTTTAAGATCATTCCATGGTCCACCACCAAGTTTGTTAGGAAATGGCCGATGCAGAGATGGAGATCTTTGGGGTGGCGGCGCCATACCTCCGCAAGCCGGAGCGAGAGCGGGTCGCCGCCCAGAACATGCCCTTCGACGCCAAGACGGCCATCTTCGTGAGAGACGCGAGGCAGGAGTACGTCAAGGGCAAAATCAAGAGGCAAGATGGCTCCAAGATCACCGTGGAAACCGAGGATGCAAAGGTAGGTTTTTGGTCAGTAAAATGAAGCATAATTGACTAGAGTTCAATCCTCTAAATGAAAGAATACATATTTAAGTGAAAAAGGTTCTCTCTCTTGTCCAATCTTACAATATCATGATCTTGGATTTGTGCACATTTTAGTCATTGTTATTTGATTCATGTTAATAAACATGAATCAAACACATAAACATAAAGTATTTCACACACTGTGGGTCATACATTGAGAAAATATGGGGCCTCATCCTAATCCTTCAGATTGTAGCCGTGCAGCCAGAGGACATCCGGCCCATGAACCCTCCTAAGTTTGATAAGATGGAGGACATGGCCATGCTCACCCACCTGCATGAGCCCGCCGTGCTGTACAACCTCAAGGAGCGCTACGCTGCCTGGATGATCTACGTAAGACCGCCCCCACCTACTGCACCGTTGCTAGACCGCTGTCCAGACTCACTGAGTGAGGGCACACCAGACAACAGCACATGTGCCACCCCAGACCCGCCCTGAACACGCCCCTGCTGGGACAGCATGATCACAACGCATGCACTCGTGGTATCGTCCACCCTTGTTTCTCATGAAGACTGCATGACACTCAAACTAGCTTTGGATGAGAGTCATTCACAGTCTGCTGAATGACCAGGACCTTACTATGCTATTGTATGCGCCTTATCAACCAAACATCAAAACATTAAAATACATATTTTTAAGTTCAAATAGATCAGCTCAACCCCCCGAAACATAAATGTTCATGTGATGATGTCACCAAGTCTGAGTGGGCGAGCACAATATTACAACCAATATATATTTATATCACAACACATAATACAGAATAAAGGACAGTAAAACTATTTCCACGGTAGACCCTAAGTCTAAGTCCCAGCCTTAGTTCCCCCTCTTCCAGACCTACTCCGGGCTCTTCTCTCCATCTCTGTAGACCTACTCTGGGCTCTTCTCTCCATCTCTGTAGACCTACTCTGGGCTCTTCTCTCCATCTCTGTAGACCTACTCTGGGCCCTTCTCTCCATCTCTGTAGACCTACTCTGGGCCCTTCTCTCCATCTCTGTAGACCTACTCCGGGCTCTTCTCTCCATCTCTGTAGACCTACTCTAGGCCCTTCTCTCCATCTCTGTAGACCTACTCTGGGCCCTTCTCTCCATCTCTGTAGACCTACTCCGGGCTCTTCTGTGTGACGGTCAACCCCTACAAGTGGCTGCCGGTCTACAACCCTGAGGTCGTTGCCGGATACCGCGGGAAGAAGCGGCAGGAGGTCCCACCACACATCTTCTCCGTCTCCGACAACGCGTACCAGTACATGCTCACTGGTGGGCAAACCTTCATCACTTAGTTTAGATAACAGATTCATATTTTTAGTTTTTAATTGTTGCAATAGTCCAAGGCACGTGGATTGATTTATTTTCAACAAATTTGTATCGAATATGAGAGGTTGTGATAAAGAATATTTATCGAAAATGTATCTAAATTCAGATCAAATTCAGAACTCAGCTGTATGAATATTTTATGCGAATCTAAAAGCTGTTGGGGTTTGCAACATAATTGCTTTCATACATCTTTCATTCATCAAAAATGTTCTCAAATATATAAGGTGTACCAATATACTGCTCATCATTTTAACAGATCGTGAGAACCAGTCAATCCTCATCACGTGAGTAACTATTCAAGTTAAATAAATAAGAAAACATAAGAGCGCCTCATCTCCTAACGGCCGCCGTACAACACGCTCCGCAGCGGAGAATCCGGTGCTGGGAAGACTGTGAACACCAAGCGGGTTATCCAATATTTTGCGACGATTGCCTCGTATGGGGACTCAGGCAAGAAAGAGCAACTGGGTGGTAGAATGCAGGTATACACCAACTATTGTATATTTATACACACTTACCTAAGTACTAAGTACACAATTACCTGTAAATCACACAAATACCTACTATATTTTGAAACAGCTCCATCACAAGCTGAGGTTTTAGAAGGTGGCTTCCATTTTCTTTCCTCACAGCACTTTCTCATCCGTTTCTTGCTACCAGTAAAATAATCTCAACTTTTGTTGACTGTTTATTGACTAAAACTGTTTCTTTTAAAGGAAAAAGTCTCTTGTTTTAACAGGGGACCCTGGAGGATCAAATCATCCAGGCCAACCCCCTGCTGGAGGCCTTTGGTAACGCCAAGACCGTGAGGAACGACAACTCCTCTCGCTTTGTAAGTCCGTTTCTAGCAAACAAAATAGCACTGCTGCCACTCTTCTGTATACTTTATGAATATTAAACGACCCTATTGTACCAGAGGTGTTGGTTAGCCATTAGAAGCTGGTCTCATCAACATCACACCTGGTGGTAAAATAGGGGCCCTTTCATATGAATATATTAGGTTACATTGACAACAATACTGATGAGCATAATAATCATTATCATCATCACCATGATAATCATGTTCCAGGGAAAATTCATTCGCATCCACTTTGGAACGAAGGGGAAGGTAGCGTCGGCTGACATTGAAACCTGTAAGTGTGACCAGAGCTGCGTATGCTGTTGCTAACCTGGACCAACGGCCATGAGATGTTTGACCTCCTGTGTTAACGCCCAGATCTACTGGAGAAGTCAAGGGTGACCTTTCAGCTCCCGGCTGAGAGAAGCTATCACATCTTCTATCAGATCCTGTCCAATCAGAAGCCTGATTTAACCGGTAGGTGGACTCTTCATCATCTGAATGTAACTAATAAGCAGTGGAAGTTTGTACGAATGTTGAAGAATTGTGTATAGAAATGTGAACTATATTTAATAGTGAATTAAAATAATCAAATCAATATATTAAGTTAAATCCATTTGCTAACCAATTTTCTACTTTAAAAGTTATGGCATTTTGACACACATTCAGCTGACACAGCGTTACAATGATCAATATTTGTCCATTACACCAGAGATGCTGCTGATCACCACCGACCCGTACGACTACCCATTCATCAGCCAGGGGGAGATCAGCGTTCACAGCATCAGTGACCGAGAGGAGCTGGTGGCCACTGATGTCAGATATATACACAATATTTTACTACTAGTCATTTAGTCAACGCTTTTATCCAAAGGGACTTGTGAGAAGTCTCTTCATTTCATTTCCATTCAGGTAGGGGTTAGGGGGCATCTTGCTCAGGGATGCCCACAGGTAGACTGCGGACATGGGGATTTGAACCCAGAACCTTTCAGCTGGGACTATCCCAGAAAGAAAAACAAAAATCATGTCACACAAATGCATTAAAAGCATGTGTTTTTAACATGTGTATGTTTGCGCCATTGCACTCATATGGTCTTGAACTGTGATGTTTCTACAAACTATGCTACTCAACTGGACTACACAACGTTCCTTGGTTTCTAGAGCGCGATTGACATCCTTGGCTTCAATGCTGAGGAAAAGTTTGGCATCTACAAGCTGACTGGTGCAGTGATGCATTATGGGAACATGAGGTTCAAGCAGAAGCAGCGAGAGGAGCAGGCCGAGCCGGACGGCACAGAGGGTGAGAGGTTAAAAATGTAGTAGACCACATGCGATGGTCAAGGCTACACTGGTGGAAAATTGAATTGGATCGGATGCAGAGGTCTGATTTAAAACTACCTCTTAAAACAAACCCATTTTGTACTACTATCTAGGACTTAAATATTGGTTATTGTTTGTATTAAAGGTTCCTCTAAGGCTTGTTCATTTTGAAATACTTCCTCTTAGTGGCAGACAAAGTGGCCTACCTCATGGGCCTGAACTCTGCGGACCTACTGAAGGCTCTATGCAATCCAAGAGTGAAGGTCGGAAATGAGTACGTCACCAAAGGACAGACGATCCAACAGGTAGTCTAGCCCTTCCTGACCTAAACGTCTTTGGAGAAATAAAAGGGGCTTTTACTCTTAATTTTGCGGCACTTTACAAGCTAATTATATCCTTGGAACCTGCGATTACAGGTGAACAATTCGATGGGTGCCCTCTCTAAAGCAGTCTACGAAAGATTGTTTCTCTGGATGGTTACCAGGATTAACCAACAGCTGGACACCAAACTACCCAGGCAGCACTTCATAGGCGTCCTCGACATTGCTGGCTTTGAGATATTTGAGGTGAATACGACAACAAAGTTTTCTTTGTTAGTTGTGTTATGTTTGACATAAGACGACTTTTGAAATGCCGATGTTCTGTGCAGATGAACAGTCTGGAACAGCTGTGCATCAACTTCACCAATGAGAAGTTGCAGCAGTTCTTCAACCACCACATGTTTGTGTTGGAGCAAGAGGAGTACAAGAAGGAAGGCATCGACTGGGAGTTCATTGACTTTGGCATGGACCTGGCAGCCTGCATCGAGCTCATTGAGAAGGTAGACCACACTGTTTCAACAGTACATGCATTTGAACTCTGATCAACTAAATTAAAAAGGGAGTTTATTACACCCAGTACATCCACCACAATCCATCCATAAGTAAATCCCAAATTTCCAGTCTGGGATTAATTAAGCACTATATTAATTAAGCACTATATTAAAGTATCTTATCTCTTATTTATCTCAGTATTCATCTATTCAAACATCCATCCGTCCGTCCATCCAGCCAAACATCCATCCATCCATCTTTCCATCAAACCAAACATCTAAAGAAGCGGTTCTCCCATATGCCTCCAGCCCATGGGTATCTTCTCCATCCTGGAGGAGGAGTGCATGTTCCCCAAGGCGACAGACAGCTCCTTCAAGAACAAGCTCTATGACCAGCACCTTGGCAAGAACAGCAACTTCCAGAAGCCCAAGCCATCCAAGAGCAAGACTGAGGCCCACTTCTCCCTGGTGCACTATGCCGGCACTGTGGACTACAACATCTCAGGCTGGCTAGAGAAGAACAAGGACCCGCTGAATGACACCGTGGCTCAGCTCTACCAGAAGGCCAGCCTGAAGCTGCTGGGCCAGCTGTTCGCCACCTACGCCTCCGTCGACGGTGCATTGGCTTCACAGTCACCGCAACATAGAAACAATGACTGACTGGTCAACTTTATGAATACATTACATTACATTACATTACAGTCATTTGGCAGACGCTTTTATCCAAAGCGACTTACAATAAGTGAATAACCTGTTTGTATTTAAATATTATATTTCATAATTTAGAAGACACATATTAGTGTTATTTCACAGTCAATTCAGACACAGGTCATGAAGGTGCAGGGTTGCAATAGCTCTACCAGTTAAGCAAGACAAGAGGAACCCTAGCCTACATGTGAACCTCCAATCAATGTTTTGTTCTCTGTCCTCAGATGGAAGTAAGAGGAGTTCCAAGAAAAAGGGCTCTTCCTTTCAGACGGTTTCTGCACTGTTCAGGGTATGGTACTGACATTGGTTTTCATTTGAGTTTTAGTTTCTGCAATGAATTAAAAAAGGGAAATTATCTATATATCTTTCTTTAGCCAGGCCTTACCATAGCTATGGTTAACAAAGGTTTTTAGGAATGATAATCAGGCTTTACATGTTTGTCTCCAACAGGAAAACCTCAACAAACTAATGTCCAACCTTCGCTCTACCCATCCTCACTTTGTGAGGTGCATCATCCCAAATGAAACCAAAACACCAGGTGAGACAAACTGACCAATGTGACGCCACCACTCACTGGGAAGTAATTGGATCCTGCCAAGTCTGTCTCACTGGATTCTATTTAGAAAGTCCACTTATGCATCCACAGCCAACTTTATATCCATCAGACAACACCAAAAAAACTCAAATATACACGACGTATCCCATACATCATGTATTTGTATCCCATTTTTATCTTTAGTTCACAGAATCATAATATTTTTCAAATCATTCCATCCTTCCACATCAAACTGATACCATGATGTACAGTATACCTGTATATGTGTGGTACCTAGCGGGTCGTTTGTCTTCCCAGGATCCATGGATCACTACCTAGTGCTGCACCAGCTGCGCTGTAACGGGGTGCTGGAGGGCATCAGGATCTGCAGGAAGGGCTTCCCCAGCAGGATCCTCTACGGCGACTTCAGACAGAGGTCAGCCCAGCACCACTTCCCTACCGGCTACCTAACCCCCCATGTCCCCACCTGTTCTATTTTGAACATGCCTGAAATCAAAAACTCCTCACAGGTACAGAATCCTGAACGCCAGTGCAATACCTGAAGGGCAGTTCATTGACAGCAAAAAAGCATCAGAGAAACTTCTCTCGTCCATCGACGTGGACCAAGCCCAGTACAAGTTTGGACACACAAAGGTACTCTCAATGGCCTGAGCTTAGTGACTCCAAGAGCGTAGACGTAGTTCCCAACTGTCTACGGCTATGGCACACCACAACCCCAATCAGATATTCAAGGCACGCCAACTTCAAGTTGTAAGGAATCATTATGAAATATGCCACACACATTACTACTAAAATTTGTTCTTGGCCCCTCAATATTTCACACAGAACAGACTGTCAAAACGCATCACACAGATGTGTGTCCCAGGCCAAAAGTACCTCCAAATATGTATTGAAATTGAGCAAGAACCTGCATTATGTGGAATAATTAATCAATACTAATAAAGCAAACCGTCCCATGACGCGATGCAGGTGTTCTTCAAAGCTGGACTGTTGGGTCTTCTGGAGGAGATGAGAGACGAACGCTTGGCTGTGCTGATGACCCGGATCCAGGTGGTTTCCCGTGGATATGTCGCCCGGCTGAGATTCAAAGAGATGTCCAAGAATAGGTGAACTGGCTACACCCCCACCCTCCATTATGGTGGATGTGTTTCAAGAATCATGCCTGTATTTTTTTTTTCTCCAGGGAATCTATTTTTGTCATTCAATACAATATCCGCTCCTTCATGAATGTGAAGAACTGGCCATGGATGAGGCTCTACTTCAAGATCAAGCCACTGCTCCGGAGTGCCGAGGCGGAGAAGGAGATGCAGAACATGAAGGAGGAGTTATCCCGGCTCAAAGAGGAGTTCCTCCGATCTGAGGCCCGAAGGAAGGAGCTAGAGGAGAAGATGGTGGTGATGGTTCAGGAGAAGAACGACCTCTTCCTTCAGATTCAAGCCGTAGGTTTTTCATATTTCATATTTATGTCATATTTCATCCATTTCTAGGCATTCCATCTTTGAATGTTTTAATTATTTGCACACCTCTTGCCTCCCTTAACAAGTCATTGTAGGCAAATTACGCCAGATAAATGTAAAATCGGTACAAAGAAAAATCGGCCAAGAGATCCGTTACCACAGTGATCCAGCGTAGTGTGGACACAGGCGTTACAAGGTCCTGTGTGCCATGGCAGGAGAGGGAGAACCTGTGTGATGCGGAGGAGCGTTGCGAGGGCCTCATCAAGAGTAAGATCCACCTGGAGGCCAAGGTGAAGGAGTTCTTAGAGAGGATGGAGGAAGAGGAGGAGATCAATGCCGAGCTGACAGCCAAGAAGAGGAAGCTGGAGGACGAGTGTTCGGAGCTCAAGAGAGACATTGATGACCTGGAGCTCACCATCGCCAAGGTGGAGAAGGAGAAATACGCCACCGAGAATAAGGTCAGTGGCCCGTGGTCTTCAAACTATGGGTTGTGAACCCATAACTTGGTCCAGTTGCATATCCACATGCTATGTCACTCATTTGATCATTAGTCTGAAGACATACAATACTGTATGGATTAACAATATACATACAGAATTGTACATTGACATGATACATGATGAAGATGGAGAACTATTTGGTGGGTCCTGGGCCAAACATACCTCCACAGGTGATGAGTAGAAGTGGTGGGATGACAAATGGTAGAAGGAATGCTTTGACCCTTCAGCTTACAATTGGATCGCCAAAAAAATGACAAAACATAAACGTATAAAGTTCCTCTCCGAAGGTCAAGAACTTGGTAGCGGAGTTGGCAGTGTTGGAGGAACACCTGTTGAAGTCTTCCAAGGAGATTAAATCTTTACAAGAGGTGCATCAGCAGACTCTGGATGACCTCCAAGCTGAAGAAGATAATGTGAACTCCCTTACCAAGACTAAGGTCAAGTTGGAGCAACAGGTTGACGATGTACGTATCACCATCCCAGAACAGGATTTTGGAACCATGCCAGTATCAGAATCACTAGACTAAGAGTAACTACAATTTAGTATAACATAACTATATTTGTTATTTTTCTTTATATATTTTTCTACATTTGCTGCTGTGCAAACGGTTAAAAACGCTGAAAACATGTAAATGTTGTTAATGTTAACATCATCCAGCTCGAAGGGTCCCTGGAGCAAGAGAAGAAGGTGCGAGCCGATCTGGAAAGATCCAGAAGAAAGCTGGATGGAGATCTCAAGCTGTCCCAGGACACCATCATGGACATGGAGAGCGACCGGCAGCGGCTGGAGGAAACACTGAAACAGTACACACACTTCATCTCACTTAACACCAAGATCCTCTTGGGATCATGTGTCAAGCTTATAAACCAGGCTATAATATTATAGATAATAACCAAATAATGGTGTCTTTGTCTTTTTTCTCCAGAAAGGACTTTGAAGTCATCAACCTCCAGAGCCGAATGGAAGATGAACAAGCTCTTGGTATACAACTCCAAAAGAAAATGAAAGAGCAGCAGGTATATATACCCCAGTCTATCCAGGGGTTCACTTCACTCCTACTCCAAATGGCTTAAGAGGTCCACTCTAAACCATCAGTGTTGATACTTCATCCATATTTTCCCCACTTTGCTCTTATCCTAAAACAAACGGACTACTTCAACAGTTACATACAAGCATACAATTCATCATTTAGCAGACTTACAAGTTAGGCTGAGAACAATCAAAGCATACCATCAACATTGGAGTGGTTCCAAAGTGCTGCACAACCTAGTCTCTAAAATAAAGTGCATATAGGAATCAGATAAGCAAGGTTAGTACATGTTTACTACTACTAATACCACTGCAGGCCCACATCGAGGAGCTGGGGGAGGAGATGGAGGCGGAGCGTTCATCTCGGGCCAGAGTGGAGAAGCAGAGGTCTGATCTGTCCCGGGAGCTGGAGGAGATCAGTGAGAGGCTGGAGGAGGCTGGAGGAGCCACCGCCGCCCAGGTGGAGGTCAATAAGAAAAGGGATACAGAGTTCCACCGCCTGCGGCGCGACCTGGAGGAGTGCACCCTGCAGCACGAATCCATGACAGCTGCCCTGCGCAAGAAACAGGCCGACTGCGCCGCAGAGTTTGGCGAACAGATCGACAACCTCCAGAGGGTGAAGCAGAAGCTGGAGAAGGAGAAGAGCGAGCTCAAGATGGAGGTGGATGACATGGTCAGCAACATGGAGAGCGTTCTGAAGAGCAAGGCAAGAATTTTCTGTTTTCATTTAATTTGTTAGATATCCTAAATTGGGGGGCATAGTGTCATGGCTAGGGTTAGGGCAAGATGCCCTAACTACTGCAAGTCACTTTGGACAAAACCAGATGCTAAATGACTTCATAGTGAAATAGTACTAAACAGTTCATTGTCTTTAAATATTTCAGGCCAATCTGGAAAAACTATGCAGGAGCCTGGAAGACCAAAGCAATGAATACAAAAGCAAAGGGGAGGACGCCCAGAGGTCTCTGAGCGACTACACCACTCTCACCTGTCGTCTGCAGACAGAAAACGGTAAACGCATTAGTCCTTATCAAAATAACAAAACAACTACATCAAATGTATTGGCATTCCTAAACCATCGACTAAAACCCTCAACAGGGGAACTTTCCCAGCAGCTTGAGGAGAAGGAGGCCGCTCTGTCTCAGATACATAGAGTGAAACATGCGTGCAGTCAACAAATCGAGGAGCTGAAGAGACTTTTTGACGAAGAGATTAAGGTCAAAAGATGCATAAAGGGCAACACAAACCAACCCGTAACTAATGCTGATATTCCTAGTTCTCTTATCATTCGTCATGTGTATTCACTTTTATTGTGCGTTTAAGGCCAAGAACTCCCTGGCCCACGGTCTGCAGTCTGCACGCCACGACTGTGAGCTCCTGCGGGAGCAGTATGAGGAGGAGCAGGAGGCCAAGGCAGAGCTGCAGCGAGGCCTGTCCAAGGCCAACAGCGATGTGGCCCAGTGGAGGACCAAGTATGAGACCGATGCCATCCAGAGGACCGAGGAGCTGGAGGAGGCCAAGTAAGGAACTCTTTGGTGGTGATGGTTGGTGGTTGGCATTGTGGCCTTCCAGCACAACCCTCCCCCCATCTCATCTCAGCAAGCCACTTAATCTATCATGCTAAGAGTTTCAAATCTTTTTTTAGAATAAGCATTACTTTTACAATGCAAATCAAGTTATGTTGAAGCTTTTCCTGAAATGAGAAAGAGATTGAACTTTGACGCAAAGGAAGAAGTTGGCTCAGAGGCTTCAGGAATCGGAGGAGTCAACGGAGGCCATAAACGCCAAGTGTGGGTCGCTGGAGAAGACCAAGCAGAGGCTGCAGGTGGAGGTGGAGGACCTCATGGTGGAGCTTGAGCGCTCAAACGCCTCCAACGCCATGTTTGACAAGAAGCAGAGGAACTTTGACAAGGTACAGCTGGATGAGAGGGGCAGTTGCCATGTATATATGTATATAGTGTATTAATGTAGTGAGAGAGTAATAATAACTCTTCTGACACATCAGGTTCAACTCAATATGTTGATTATGGGTTATGGATTATTGACATTCCCAATAATTCCCAAAACACGATCCAAAGTGACAGTAACATACAGATACAGGTCATTAAGGAGCAGGTAGGAGTTATGGCCATCTTGCTCAAGGATGCCTACAGTAAGATTGCTTACATGGAGATTGAACCCATAACCTTTTGGCTGGGAGTCAAACATCCTCACCCCCTCTTCAGGTTGTTGGTGAATGGAAACAGAAGTTGGAGGAGAGCCAGTCAGACCTGGAGGTCTCTCAGAGGGAGTCCAGAACAGTTAGCACTGAGCTGTTCAAGTTGAAGAACTCCTACGAGGAGGCCTTGGACCACCTGGAGAGCATGACACGGGAGAAGAAAAACCTTCAGCGTAAGAGAGAAACGCTGGATGCAATTTTCATTTGTGGACGTCGAGTGGATTTATTGTCATCTAAGAGACTTTGTTTTACAGAGGAGATAACCGACATTACCGACCAACTGGGCCAGTGTGCGAAGACCATCCATGAGGTGGAGAAAGCTGCTAAACAAGTGGAACAGGACAAGAGGGAAATCCAAGCTGCTCTCGAGGAAGCAGAGGTTATTTTTTCTTTTCTGCTTAGTTTTATTTTCTACTGATTGCAGTTAAGATGCATCTGACCAAGGGTGTTGAAACTTTAGTTTCAATATTGAAGGTTTCCTTATGATTACAGTTGCTATCAGAGTGATAACCAGCCCTAATTTCCCTGAATCTAATGGCGAATGAAGATGCATCTCTCTGCATTACGGTTACTCTTCCCAGCACTAGCAAGACCACACTAAATATAGTGGTCACACATAGGATCACTTGATAGTTAGATGGATTTATATTCACATTCATAATGCAAATAGTGTTTGTGAAATAGTACCGTCAGTACATTGAGCCGGACATGTGTCATCCTCCAGTCCTCCATGGAGCAGGAAGAGGCCAAATTGCTGCACCTCCAGCTGGAGCTGAACCAGATCAAGTCTGAGGTTGACCGCAGGGTGTCAGAGAAAGACGAGGAGCTGGACCAGTTGAAGAGGAACCACCAGAGGACCGTGGAGACCCTGCAGAGCACCCTGGATGCAGAGACCCGCAGCCGGAACGACGCTGTGCGCCTCAAGAAGAAGCTGGAGGGCGACATCAACGAGATGGAGATCCGCCTTGGCCACGCCAACCGCCAAGCGTCTGATGCCACCAAACAGCTCAGGAACCTGCAGTCCCAATACAAGGTTAGCGGCCAACTACGGTGCCACTGCTGTTTCTCATGTCTAGATGTTTGAACTTTATTTTTTTCATTTATCAATGACATCATCAGCACAACACACGGCACACTCCAAAAGTGCACGCATGCAGAACCATGGGCCCAATGATGGACAGCCTCCTCCAACTGATCCACAGCCATTGTCTAAACCAACTTTCAGTGAGGTTGAGGGAAGGCTTTTGTTAACAAACAATCCTCCTCCATCTCCTTGCAGGACACCCAGGTCCATTTAGATGAAGCCCTTCACAGTCAGCAGGACCTGAAGGAGCAGCTGGTCATGGTGGATCGTCGGAGCGCCCTCCTGGCAGCTGAGGTGGAGGAGATGAGGGAGGCATTGGAGCAGTCGGAGAAGAGCCGCAAGCTAGCCGAGCAGGAGCTGGTGGACGTCGGCGAGAGGATTCAGCTGCTTCACGCCCAGGTGCTACGCAAACACTAAAGAAAAGCATCGTAACTCAATAGGAGAAAGCAGACCTTCCTTAATATGGAACCGTCACACTTGGCTGTTAATATATCTCATGTATGTCAAAAGAGAATCCTTGAATATGTCGCTATGAATCAAAGTGATGTGCCAGACAATTGCTACTATTGACAACAAACTGCAATCACTCACTCAGTGCTACACTATTAGTCAGTTAACGCTCTGTCTCCACTGGACAGAACACTGGTCTCCTGAACGGCAAGAAGAAGATGGAGTCTGATATTACTCAGCTGCAGGCTGACATGGAGGACACCGTCCAGGAAGCCCAGAACGCAGCAGATAAGGCCAAGAAGGCCAGCGTAGATGTAATCCTCCATCTGAATTCCCTCTCCATTCACTTATAAGTATATGTTACCTGTACGCATCCCCGTGGAAGATGCTCTAATCTATACCTGCTTATTAATAACATGTTTTTTTGGAATCGCTGTCAATCACTTTGGATAAAAGTGACAAAATAGTCATTAATAGGAAGTCATAGCCACGTCACAAAGTGATCCAGTTTGAATTGCATCCCTGGAAGGCTTATATTTTGATATCGGAAAAATTAATCGAGTGTTTCCTTTGCAGGCGGCCATGATGGCAGAGGAACTGAAGAAGGAGCAGGACACCAGTGCTCACCTGGAGAGGATGAAGAAGAACCTGGAAGTGACCGTGAAGGACCTGCAGCAGCGCCTGGACGAGGCAGAGCAGATCGCTCTCAAGGGCGGCAAGAAGGAGCTGCAGAAGCTGGAGACCAGGGTAGGCTAACCCTCATCATGATCTAGACATGGAGAGGAACTAAACGATGCCTACCCCCTACCTGTTCCTTAATGACATGCATCTGAATTCACGACAAGTCACTTTGGATAAAAAAAAGAAATCCACAGCCTCATACACAGCCTCTCTGAACCATCAAGAGTCTCCTTTCATGGACGGTTTCATGCGGGGCTCGGTGAGGGCCATCATATATTGACTAGAGATCTAAATGTACTCCTACTGAGATAAAGTGAAGTTGTTCTTTCAGGTCCGGGAGCTCCAGGCGGAGTTGGAGACGGAGCAGAGACGCAGCGGAGACTCAATGAAGGCTGTGCGCAAATATGAGCGAAAAATTAAGGAGGTCACCCACCAGGTTGGTAAATTACACACACACACACACACACACACACACACACACACTAATATGCATCTATATACACAAGTATTATACAAGGTAGAGAGAGCCAGACAGATGGACAGACAGGTGAATGGACAGTAATAACCAGAGTGTTTCAGGGGGAGGAGGAGAAGAAGAACGCCGCCAGGCTCCAGGACTTGGTGAACAAACTGCAGCTCAGAGTGAAAGCGTACAAGCGTCAGAGTGAGGAGGCGGTGAGTTGGCTGCAAACCCACCAAAACAAAGCTACAAAACTCACCCTTTACTGCCCTATACAGGCCAGGGCACTCCCCCCCCCCCTGCTGAAAGGTATACTGGGTTTGATCCCCAATGTCCACAGCCTACCTGTATGCATCCTTGGCCAATATGCCTAATTGAGATGCTTATTGTCATTAACATTAAGGAGAAGGTCCCCTACTCCACAATGACATGCGTCTGAATAACACTTTGGATAAAAGTGTGCTAAATGACTACAATAGTGAACTATGGCTAGAATAGTGAACTCCGTTTCAATTATGGGCTGTTGTTCATCATGGAGGACGTTATTCTCTGACTGGCAGGAGGAGCAAACCAGTGTCCATCTCGCCAAGGTCCGGAAGGTTCAGCACGACCTCCAGGAGGCGGAGCAACGCGCCGACATCGCAGAATCTCAAGTAAACAAACTACGCGCTAAAAGTCGTGATTTCGCTGGCAAAGGAGAATAGGACATCTATTCTCTCTGCACTCTCTGCATATGTTGTGGGACTGGTGAGAATTTGTTGTGGCTTTTTTCAGTTTGTTTTTACTCATGATTGTCGAAGGAATTAGGAACATTTCCTTCCAATTTCCTTTTTGAAATTTGAACATTTATACAATACATATGCCGATACTAATATACAGTACAACAGTATAGTATAGAGAATATACAGCATGTGTTTGGCGTGTTTATGTGTTTCCTCATCAATGTATTTGTTTATTTGTAGTAAGACATTAATAATTGTTAGCATTGTTGGTCTCAGGGTTAGTTGCACAATACGTCAAATTATATTAAATGATATAAAAATGATGTAAAATATATGCTGTGAAATAGTGTGTTGATATGTGTCTGTGTGAATTGAATGATATGCATTGTTAATATTCATCAAACCACATAAAATATTCATGTTTAAAGTCATTATGCATCCATGGTTTACAACACAGGGCTTAAGGTGGAGGGTTACTAAAGGTCACCTTCGAATAACAAGGACAGCTCAACATATTCCAGGAATAGTGCAGATAACGCAGTTGTTCTCAGACCAGACCAGAGCACGGCTCCACAACGCTAATTGGCTCCTGCAGAAGCCATTTCAACACCGTGAAATATGATGCAACGTCAATGAAGAGAAAATAAATCTCATCGCTTTCTCTTAGTCTTGGTCTTTATCTGCATCGCTACGCAAATGTCATCGTAGGCCAACATCATGCCGTTTTGAGTGTACATCTTTTGACGCAGCTTTTAACGAGATAGAGATCGAGAGATCATGGTCATGAACAGTCCACTAATCACTCCGCTAATGAGCCACGTTCACCAATCTGAGTGGTGCTGGTGTTTTCCATGAGCTGCAGTGACAACTGGCCGCCAGCAGGTGGAGACATTCTACACATCTCGGAGCCTCAAACACATTACGTTGTAAACGAGTTCATCAATCATATTTACAACGCAATGAAGTTGTATTCATTAAGATTCAATGATTTAGACTACGAGAACCACCACAACGTGAATATGAAGCATTTGGACCACCAATGCCTTGCAATGTATCAATGAAAGCTTGTACACTACGTCTGAGCTCATTAGGTTTATTTATTGTTAATATTAGTGGAGAATCTGGTTTGTGGGTTGTTTGGCAATGTTAGGTGCAACGAAATCTGTGCAGACGCAATGTGCTCCTTCTGTACAACATGTGATGCAGTCCAAGTAAGTTACTCACGACAGATTGTAGTCATGGTCTCCGTGAAGCTCTCCCGGATATTTCCCTGGTCTTACTCTGAAACCAGGTATGCACAGGAAGTGCTGCGCTAATCACGTTGATCGACTAATTAACACGTTTGGCTCCAAATATTAAAACAGATTTTACCTGTGACGCGTCACACAATGTGCAGCCCTTATCATACCCGGCTTCCTTGTGACCATGGATGTGTTCAGACCACATGTTGTGATGTGAAGCTGTTCAAAAGCCCCTCTGTAAATAAAGCTCAGACGACTTTAGATTTTATAAAAATACATACGTACAGTACATATTTTAGATCTAAATCTATCATGATTCGGACAGGATCGTAACCATGACGTATAATCCACTCTGTGTAATGGGTCATTACCATTACAATCATTATCTCCTCATTAAAATGAAGTAAATCTAAGTCTCTATTTAACCAATCAAAACAACACATTGATATTCATAGCAACAGAATCAAGCAATGCATTTTGCATGTTATTTGTTTTATTGATTATAATGTATGGCAACATCCAAACATGATTACATTAATTACATCAAAGTAAAAGCCACTGTGATACAGTGAGAGGAATCGATTTCCTTACAATAATGAATCGATATTTTAGCAGAGAGCAGATCCTTCCAGTGCCCCGGACATGAGGGGTTATTCACCACTGGCTTTCCCCTGAAATCGTACAAACGACATTTCATTATTATCATTATTGATGATCTGCTATGCATTAATATAATGCATGAATATATATATAAATGACTCAGTAGTAAGAGTCGTAATAGAGATTGTACTCATAGGTTGTGGACCCCACCTTGCCCATGTCGCGGTTCTTGGCCCTCATCTTATTGAGCTGGGACTCTGCGATGTCCGCCCTCTCCCCAGCCTCCTCCAGCTCATGCTGCACCTTCCTCAGCCTGGCCAGGTTACTGTTGGCCTGCTCCTCCTGACGGGACAGAGGACCCACCAACAGGATCGCAACCAACCAACAGATCTCTGGGGTACCTCACTGGTTTGAGATACACTGGATTAGGTAGTTGGGCAGATTAGCGATAGATTAGCTGAAGATCAGGGAAAGATTAACTTGATTAGTTAGATTAGAGATACAGCATCTTAATTAAAGATAGATTAGGATTATAGCAGCAAGATTAGTGACATACTAGCTGGATTAGTGGTAGTTTAGCTATATTTGCGATAGATTAGCTCTATTAGCCATAGTTTAGCGGCAATGACAGCACTCACGGCTTCATCTGACTGGCGCTTGTACACTTTGACCTTTATCTGAAGTTTGTCCACCAGTTCCTGCAGCCTCGTCATGTTCTTCTTGTCCTCCTCCGACTACATCTCACAAGAACAAAACACGTTCATATTCAAAGCTATGATAGTTATTTGAGCAAAATATCCAATAGTATAGTATAACGCACAGCAGCATAGTACCTGATAGCTGAGCTCTTTAATCCTGCGTTCATATTTCCGGACGCCCTTCACAGCGTCTGAGGCGTGTCTCTGTTCTGCTTCCAGCTCATTCTCAAGCTCTCGTACCTGCCAATGGTAAATTTGGTGAAGGATAGTGCCCTGCTCAAGGGAACTATGGTCTGTCAAACCATGGGAGGACATGGGTCAGAAGCTGTATTTACAGTTCCTATGTACAGAACAACAGTAACCCAGATGGTTGTGTCACTAGTTAAGGTCATATTTCCTACCCTGGTCTCCAGTTTCTGGAGCTGCTTCTTGCCTCCCTTCAGGGCCAGGTTCTCTGCCTCGTCCAGACGCTGCTGCAGGTCCTTCACGGTCACTTCCAGGTTCTTCTTCATCCTCTCCAGGTGAGCGCTGGTGTCCTGCTCCTTCTTCAGTTCCTCCGCCATCATGGCCGCCTACAAAAGAAGCACACTCCATTACTTTACACATTTCAGATAATCGTAAAAATAAAAGTAGAACAATAAATATGACGCTATCGAAAGAAAAGTGGGACATTTAGAAGTACAACTATTGAGCCCTAATTTAAAAAAGTGTTGAGACAGACCTCAGATGTTCTGGAAGTTTGTCCCAGATATATGATGGTAGATAAAAACTAAAAGCTGTTTCCATGCTGGGTTAGAACCCTGGGAACAGTGAGCAGCCGGTCCCTGATGACCTGAGAGCTCTAGTGGGCTCATAACACAGATGCAGATCGGAGCTGCATTTTGTGCATTATAGACAATTAGTATACCAGGGGGTTCCCAAAGCCTAATTTGGTTCAATATGCACAGTTCATAAAATATTACATTCTTACGTCTGTTACGGCCTTTTTGGCTTTGTCCTCAGCGTTCCTGGCCTCCTGAACGCTGTCCTCCATCTCACTCTGGATCTGCGTCAGCTCAGCATCCAACTTCTTCCGGCTGTTGATCAGACTGGTGTTCTGGAAGAGACACAGCACAAGGAAGACCTGAGGGAGGGACACGAGTATCCTCAGAGGAGGAGGAGGTGAAAAGAGGAGATGAAGCCAGACCTGGGAATTGAGGAGCTGGGCCCTCTCCGTAGCGTCCAGGAGCTCCTGTTCCGCCACCTTGCGGCTCCTCTCGATCTGCTCCATGGCTGCTCGGGTCTCCTCCACCTCTGCCTGAATCAGGTTGCTCCGGCGCTCAGACATGGCCACCTGCTCCTTCATGTCCTCGCTCTCCTTCAGGGAGTCCTCCAGGTGGACCTGCACTTCCTACAAACACAAATAGACACAGACAAATACATTACATCTGGTGTTTACATCCACTGTATGTGAGTTCAGCCTTCTGTATGTAACTGTATGTAATGCCTAATCTATGCAACTTAAAAAAGTAAAAAATAAATGTCTTCAAATTTGGTAATGATTGCTTTCATGGATGTATTAGAGGGTGGTTGTCTACCTTGAGCTGAACTTGTATGTTCTTCAGTTGTTTCTGAGCCTCTGCAGCCTGTCTGTTGCAGTGGCTGAGCTGGATCTCCATCTCGTTCAGGTCCCCCTCCATCTTCTTCTTCACCCTCAGGGCGTCATTCCGGCTGCGGACCTCCGCATCCAGCGTGGCCTGCATGGACTCCACCATCCGCTGGCTGTTCCTCTTCAGCTGGTCGATCTCCTCGTCCTTCTCAGAGACCTTCTTGTCCACCTCGGCCTTCAGCTGGTTCAGCTCCACCTGGACCCGCAGGATCTTAGACTCCTCATGCTCCAAGGAGGCCTGGATGGGAAGACGAGAATCAGAAGCTTGATTTATTGCCAAGTAGGTTTGCACATACAAGGAATTATTTCTGATATGTTAGCACAGTGATAACAAGGATCATACACAATACAAACACCTGTATCTGGATATTAAATCAAGTCTTAAATTTAATAAGTGTAGAAACAGCAGAATTACAGGATAAAAGAATGAAAAAGTAAAATAAATAAAAAGTGAAATAAGAATATGCAAATATAAAATGTATTACAAAAGAGGCAAACTATTTTTAGATGCCACGTTACTGACATTGTGTCTAAAGTCAGTGTCTAAATGTGGGCCTGTGTACTCTGTTCAGAGAAGAAAAGGCAAGTAAATGTAAGAGATTCATGGAGCAGAGAGTTGTTTGACTGTTTTAAACAGTTATGAGTTATGGACGCCATCTTTACCTCCGCCTCCTCCAGTGCAGTCTGAGCCTCCATCTTCTCCATCTCCACCTGCTTCTTTGACTTCTCCAGCTCATGCATGGTTCTGCCAGTCTCCCCAAGTTGCTCAGTGAGATCCATTATTTCCTCTAAATTAAAAATACGATCAAATAAAATCCCCATGAGGAGCATGGCAGGAGAAAGAGAGACCGAGAGCGACAGAGACGAGGAACATACGTTGCAGATTTTTGTTTTCACGCTTGAGGACCTCCAGCGTCTCGTGGGACTCCTCGTAGGCGTTCTTCATCTTGAAGTTCTCGGTGCCTAGGGAACGCACCTCTTTCAGGGCCGACTCCAGCTCTGTCTGACCCTCCTCATGCTTCTGCTTCCACTCGGACAACACCTAGACACGTGTTAACACCACTGCTATGTCATGTTGTAGTAGAAGCACATTCAAACCTCAGGAAACCTTTTGGAAAGCACATTGAAATGTGATATCTACTGTAGCCTATATCTACTGTTTGCACGGCCGCTAATTAAAAAAAATCTGATTTCTAAAATGACTTTCCGCTCTGTCCAAATATTTGTTTTTGCAGCTCCAAATCTTCTGTGCTTTATTCTCTGGACCTGTGGCCCATTGACTCTCCCTGACTCAACTCATTCAGTCTTCAGTCTTTTTATTGTCAAAGCATCCCTAAATAGTCCACAACTCAATTCATTCATTCATTTAAACTCATTTCCACCATAAGGCTCCAAGTAGCCGTCCACTAACCTTGTCGAAATTCCTCTGCTTCTTGTCCAGGGCGGAGGCGCTGGCGTTGGACCGCTCCATGTCCAACATCAGGTCCTCCACCTCCCCCTGCAGCCTCTGCTTCGTCTTCTCCATGGAGGAACATTTGGCGTTCATGGCCTCCATGGCCTCTTCTGCCTCCTGCAGACGCAACGCAAGCTTCTTCCTGGTCGAGGAGATCATTACAAGTTTAGTCAGTAAGACTCTAGACATGAGACTGGCAGTATCTTGAATGAACATGACAGCAGTCTGTCAATATAATATAATAATCAAACCAAGGCATAGCAGTCATAGCAGTAGCAGTAGTTCCAACAGCAGCAGTAGATGCAGTAGATGTAGTAGATGTAGTAGTAGTAGTAGTAGTAGTAGTAAACTTAGAGTAGCAGGAGCAGCAGTAGTACTACCAGCAGTAGCATTAGTATGACATGCTAACATACACCAGGGCCAGCAGCCTTACTTGGCCTCCTCCAGCTCCTCGGTCCTCTGGATGGCGTCAGTCTCATACTTGGTCCTCCACTGGGCCACCTCGCTGTTGGCCTTGGACAGGCCTCGCTGCAGCTCCGCCTTGGCCTCCTGCTCCTCCTCATACTGCTCCCGCAGGAGGTCACAGTCGTGGCGTGCAGACTGCAGACCGTGGGCCAGGGAGTTCTTGGCCTTGGTAGCCAAGGGAGGGACAAAAATAAAGACAATCAGGATAGAAGAGTCGGAAGAACAGCCCCCAACCTGCTCGTTTATGGGATGGTTCTTTACCTTGACCTCCTCCTCGTTGAATCTCTTCAGCTCCTCCATCTGCTGGAGGAAGGCGTGTCTTCCACGAGTGAGCTGGGACATCAGGGACTCTTTCTCTTCCAGCTGGCGAGACATCTCAGCTGGATATCATGATAACAAACTTTATTTCGAAAAATGTATCAATATAGGCAGGGATATATGCTTAACAAGTCAGAGGACAGACGCAGAGGGAGGGAAACAATCAATACTAATAAAATATACAATGACATAAAGATGTGAGATGTCAAGATACAATATAAGTGATAGACAATAACACAAAAAGACATCAAATAAAAGCCAGTTCATAAAAGTTGGTTTTAAGAAGTGATTTAAAACATCACTGTCGTCAGGGGCAGGCGCTCAGACATTATATTTCTCTACTGATTATTCATCCACTAATATACTAGAAATAAATCGCACCATTTTCGGTCTGCAGTCGTGCTTTCTGGCTGGACAGGTCATTGATCAGTCTCTGATGTTCCTCCTCTTTGGTCTTGGCCTCATGAAGGCTGTCTTCAAGCGAGCGACACAGTTTCTCCAAATTGATCTTTTACAATGAAAGCAAAATAAAGTAAAAATCTATCAACAAATTATCTTTCACAAGCACATTATAGATGGTAAAGTTTCATGTGTAATTTAAAGTAGAACCGTCAAGGTCTGTTATTTAACGGAAAACTTGGACCATTGAGGTTAGTGGTCTGATTTAGAGAACACAAATCCTGGACCAACGATGTCAATGGTCCAACTTTTCCCAGGATTTTTATTCAGAAACAGCGTATGAAGCATTACTCCCATTAGGAAATATCCAAGCTTGATGGTCTCCCTTTAAGTTGTAGCTGTTCTCAACCTACAAAAGAGTATTGGCCAACCTTTGACTTGACAACAGCTTCCATGTTACCGGATAGGTCATCCACTTCTAGCTTCAGCTCACTCTTCTCCTTCTCCAGCTTCTGTTTGACCCTCTGGAGGTTGTCCAGATGTTCGCCCAGCTCTGCCACGCTGTCTGCGTGCTTCTTGCGCAGGGAGGCGGAGGTTGCGTCGTGCTGCAGGGAACTCTCCTCCAGGTCCCGTCGCAGTTTCTGGAACTCCGCCTCACGCTTCTTGTTGACCTCCACCTGAGCGGCGGTGGCTCCTCCGGCCTCCTCCAGCCTCTCGCTGATCTCCTCCAGCTCCCGGGACAGATCAGACCTCTGCTTCTCCACTCTGGCCCGAGACGAGCGCTCCGCCTCCATCTCCTCCTCCAGCTCCTCAATGCGGGCCTGCGCATGGAGGAATGCACGACTGTATTTAGGAATCTGTAATTCCACAGTAAAAGCGATTTCTCATATTCTATAGTGTTTCACTTCAGCTACAATCTCAAGAATGTTTTCCTCTCCTGTTAATAATGTTGACATTTACTATTTGTATGTTTATATTTAATTTCTACTACTCCTATATTGTCTATACATATATATATATTTTCCTGTACTTTGCTTATTCTGATTTGAAATTGAGTTGTCTCTTTCAAATTGTTTTACTGTCGTGTACTTCTGCTGCTGTGACACCCACAGTTCCCGTAATGGATTAATAAACTCCATCTTATCTTACCTTGTCTTATCTCATCTCATCTTAGGTATCTTATATCATATCTTCTCTTTCATGTCTGAGATGGCCTGGTTACCTGCAGTTCTTTTATCTTCTTCTGAAGTTGAACTCCGAGGGACTGTTCGTCTTCAAACTTTGCCTGCAACTGGGACACCTCAAAGTCCTTTCTTCAAAATAAATAAAAGCATGAAGAAAGCATAACGAGAAACTGCAAGAGGACATGTGAAGCGATGAAATGTGTACAATTTCCTGAAGAAAAAATGTAATGCTAACAATGGTAATTAGAGCAATGCAGGTACAAGAAATCCGAGTAAAGTACCACAACATAAGTGTTCAATACAATACCATGCTGACATGTTATACACTGTAAGATACATTATATTATATATATATACATTTTTGTATACTGTATTGACGTTAAACCTAAATACTTTTTGAGCTTCTCGTCCAGCTGCTGTATAGCGTTCTCCATGTCCATCAGAGTCTCCTGAGCCAGTTTCAGGTCTCCTTCCAGCTTCCTCTTGGCTCGCTCCAGGTCCATGCGAACCTTCTTCTCGTGTTCCAGCGAGCCTTCCAGCTACAGGTAAGATGAACAGTGTTTAGTTGCCCTTCTTGCAAGACAAATACAAGGAAGTTTGGTTATCAGGATTCAGGACAATGAAGACAAATTGTAATAGGGATGGTCATCGCATAGGCTGTACCAAATAGAATAATTCTGCACTTGTTCTTTGGTTCAGCTGTTTTTATGTTACCGCCTGCCTTGAATTGCCGAATAAAGTACTTTGATTTGATTTGAATTCAGAGAGAACATTATAGGTCCACCAGTTAGCATACAGCAGACCTACCTCATCCACCTGCTGCTCCAGCTTGGCCTTGGCCTTGGTCAGTGCATTGGTTTTGTCTTCCTCTGACTGGAGGTCGTCCAGAGTCTGCTGTTGGGCTTCCTGCAGGGACTTCTTCTCCTTGGTCAGCTTCATCATGTTCTCGTCCTGACTCATGATCTCTTCTGTGAGATTCTTCATCTTAAATGGGATACAAAAAGAGTTTACAGTGCCTTGCAGTAAATAATATTATTGCTACGTAATCATTTAGCAGACGCTTATCCATAGCGACTGAATTTCAATACATTTCATTGGGTAACATTTAGGCACTTTGATCAAGGATCAAACTCAGAACCTTTCTGCTGGGAGTTGAACAACTTATCCACTGATTATACATTGATAAAAGTAATTTAAGGATAACTTTCCCAATGGGTAGAATCGGAGGTTGAGTATGAATATTGTCCAATGTACAGTATATATATTTTTCCCAAGTGTACCTTGTTCTCTATGGCGTGCTTTTCCTTCTCCACCTTTGCCAGGGTGAGCTCCAGGTCGTCGATGTCCTTCTTCAGCTCAGAGCACTCGTCCTCCAGCTTCCTCTTCTTGGCCGTCAGCTCGGCGTTCACCTCCTCCTCGTCCTCCAGCCTCTCTGACACCTCCTTTAGTTTGGCCTCCATCTGGATCTTACTCTTAATGAGGCCCTCGCATCGCTCCTCCGCATCCAGCAGGTTATCGGCCTCCTAGTGCAGAATGCACAGCGAATGCTATGGCATGACGTGATGCAAGTTCATGCCCTATGCAGATGATACAATGATCTGTACAAAGATTATATGCAGCGAAGCATCACTATGGAATCCAATTGATGCCAAGTTAAAGGAGAACCGACGTGATCGGTCCCAGATTTGCATTCTCCGAATCGGACCAACAACGTCAATGGTCCATGGAGATGCAGACCGCGATTTGTTCAAAAAGGTTGTTGGGTTGACACTTGATGTGGTCTTACTTACTGATTGGACTTGAAGAACAAGGTCGTTCTTCTCCTGCACGACGGAAACCATTTTCTCCTCCAGCTCCCGGCGCTTATGTTCAGACTTGGCCAAGTCTTCTTTGAGCTTGGTGAAATCCTCCTTCATCTGAACCATCTCCTTCTCAGACTCAGCGCTCTTCAGCAGTGGCTTGAGCTTGAAGTAGAGCTTCATCCAGGGCCAGTGTTTGACGTTCATGAAGGAGCGGATGTTGTACTGGACCGTGTAGATGGCTTCCCTGTCAAAGCAAAGCCAGGGTGAGTTCACCCTTAAGGGAAAACCAAACACTCTTTTTGAACTCATAGAACCCCACCCACTCGTCCCTTGGCCCACTTCTGTTAGATTTGGGGGGTGTAGCCAACATTTTTGCTTGACGTTACCTGCTAACTCAAAATTGCCAGTAACAGGAAACATATGCAATAGTATACCTTTAACCTTAAGTTTGAGTCCATATTTATATATAATATTCTACACTTTTTAAACTTTGTGCACTTCAGTGAGAGCATCATCATCAGATATTTTGACGAGGATCAATCTGTAACCCATTAGATCACTTTTCATCTGAAATAAGTTGTTCCAGAGTTAGGTTTTTCTTTAATAACAATACATCTGAGAGTCGGAAAGGATGACTATGGTTACCTTCTGGCCACCATCTTGTGGTACTCCAGACGGACAACGTAGGCCCGACACAAGGCCTGAGTGGAGGTGACCACCTGGGCTAAACGCTCATCGCGCATCTCCTCCAGAGTTCCCAGGAGGCCAGCTTTGAAAAACACCTGGGACAACAGCCAATCGCTTATTACAAAGGAAGACAATAGCAGCAACAGTTGTCGAAAATGTAGAAATAATGTGAGTTTTTATATCAGCAAGCATGTATAGTAATTACATGGATATCTGGGATAATAAAATAAACTGTCATGATATGATAATTTGCTTGCTATTTTGTCTTTTTATGACATTTAACCGACTCATGGAGACCATCAGACATACGAATGCCAACCTTGGTGTGTCCGAACTTGTACTGCGTGTGATCCACGTCGATGGAACCCAGCAGCTTCTCAGCAGCTTTCCTGTTGTCCATGAACTGGCCCTCGGGAACGGCACTCGCATTCAGAATCCTGTACCTGGGGGAGAGGTGTTGGACATTACACTACTACACTCTCTCCTGCAGTTCTCCTAAATTAGGAGAATATCTGTATCCTGTATCTACATAGCTGGTTAACAGGGATTGTCTGTAATAGTTCGCTATGAAGTTACTATCCAATCATAACACAACGCAATGAGATGCCTAGAGAATAGAACAAGTTAAGGAGTTAAAAGAGTAAGAGACAGATGTTTTGTTTACAGTGATGTAAAGTGTCCTCCAGAATCCTTAGCACCCTTTATCAAAATTAAGAAATCTTCTCTTGGTTTATCGTAGCTTAGTTTAGCTTAGGTTATAGTTTATCTTATCTTAGTTTAGCTTAGCTTATCTATTGCTATCTATGAAAGTGTAATGGACCTCTGTTTGAAGTCCCCGTAGAGGATCCTGCTGGGGAAGCCCTTCCTGCAGATCCTGATGCCCTCCAGCACCCCGTTACAGCGCAGCTGGTGGATAACCAGAGGGTTCTCCATCACACCTATATGGTAGAAAAGTAACATTTCAACTAGGGTGACCAGTCTAGCGATGTACAGTGAATTCAGATACATGGCCTTAATGAACAGGCACGGGTTTGTTCACCTTGCACAAGGACGCCTCCATGTTTGTCCTTATTGTCCAATGTTTCTGTACAGTATGATTGGTTTGCTTTGTTTCTATGTAGTCATTTAGCAGACACTTTTATCCAAAGACATGTACAGTGAGTGTCATTATAGAGCAGGTAGGGGTTAGGGGGCATCTTGCTCCAGGATGCCTACAGGTAGGCTGCAGATGTTTCTGTGGGTTTCTAATTTGTACAGATGCTCACCGGGGGTTTTGGTCTCGTTAGGAATCAGGCAGCGCACAAAGTGAGGATGAGTGGTTCTCAGGTTGGTCATGAGCTTCCCAAGGTTCTCCTGCATAAAAACAACAACATGACACTCATCATCATCAGGGTTCAAATGTTGGCTCATCTAGTAATCATTATTTATTGTCCTCGAGAGCTTCAGGGAACGAGACCCTATTTTATGACTGAATAGTGAGCTTACTTACTGTAGATTCTATCCAATTCCACTTTTTTGCATTAATTTAAACCAGGTTTTGAGCTTTGAATCTGACCATGTCAGTTAATTTCAAATTTGTAGTTTTAATATCAATTTAATATCCCAAAATCCCTCTTCTTTCTTCATGAACAATAACTTGACAATGACAGCTCAGAGAGAACCTAAGTGGGAGACCTCACCCTGAACAAGGCAGACACCGTCTGGAAGGAGGCTCCCTTCTTCTTGGCTCCTTTCTTGGCACCGCCTCCCACTGTGTCTGCATTAAAAACAACTATTATTTACAATCACTTCTTCATTTGTACTTCTTCAATGCATTTTATGTCCAGTGGAGGAATTTCCTATATGGTCCTTACCTGATAGCATGGCACACGTTGGGATACTATGAATAGTAAATGTGGTAAATGACAAACAATAACAGAGCATGTCTTAGCATGGGGTGGCCACCAGGGGGAACCCTAACCCTGGCACTTAAAGGCTTTATAAGTCACTGAAATGTAATGAGATCCCACCGGTCTGAGCTTAACACTGCCCTCTACTGGTGTGGCGGAGTTGTCCCGCTCTTCTTTTTAAATTGCTTTCTGTAAAGCAGTCAGGAAGTAAGTAAGCTGTCTCACCCATCAGCACTGTGTGAGTTTATACTGTTATACAGTCTAGACCCAGATGTCTTGGTTGGCATTACCATCCGTTGCAGAGAAGCTTGCGTACAACATGGACAGTATTCGGACCGAGGACTTCTGGTAGAGCTGCACCACCGACTCGTTCAGCGGGTCCTTGTTCTTGTCCAGCCAGCCCGAGATGTTGTAGTCCACAGTGCCGGCGTAGTGCACCAGGGAGAAGTGGGCCTCTGGCTTCCCCTTCACAGGCTTGGGCTTCAGGAAGCAGCTGTTCTTGCCCAGGTGCTGGTCATACAGCTTGTTCTTGAAGGAGGTGTCGGACGACTTGGGGAACATGCACTCCTCTTCCAGGATGGAGAAGATACCCATGGGCTGAGGACATAGAAGAAGAACAGGATGGATGGATGGATGGCTAGAAAGATAAACTGATGATAAAATGATGTTTTCTGGATTGTGGTGGAACTACCTTTGATCAGAGTTCAAATGCATGTACTGTTGAAACAGTGTGGTCTACCTTCTCAATGAGCTCGATGCAGGCTGCCAGGTCCATGCCAAAGTCAATGAACTCCCAGTCGATGCCTTCCTTCTTGTACTCTTCTTGCTCCAACACAAACATGTGGTGGTTGAAGAACTGCTGCAGCTTCTCATTGGTGAAGTTGATGCACAGCTGTTCCAGTGTATTGAACTGGAAATAAAAACACATATATTGTAAAAATGGATTGTTTTACAAACATGTCATAAAGGAGCAGGTAGGAGATTAGACATCTTGGCTCAAGGATGCCTACAGGTAGACTGCAGACCGTTTCAAACCCAGAACCTTTTGGCAACCTTTTGGCCAAGCCACCTGAACCACTACCAGACTATCCTGTCCATCCTACATCAAATATCTCAAAGCCAGCGATATCCAGGACGCCTATGAAGTGCTGCCTGGGCTGTCTGGTGTCCAGCTGCTGGTTGATCCGGACGACCATCCACAAGAACATCTTCTCGTACACAGACTTGGCCAGGGCTCCAATTGAGTTGTACACCTAAAACACATGTACAGAAAAACCCATCCTCTTTACTAAGTTGGCTTATCCAAAGTGACATACAATGAATTAGATAGTTAGACGTTGTGAAGGTTGTGTAAAGGTAGGCTGTGGACATCGAGCCCAGGACCTTTAATCAGAGTCAAACACCCTGACTACACTATCCTGCCTCACAAGGCCTACTGCCTAAGGGTAGATGGTTAGATTAGTCTGAGTAGTTCACTTTCATTAGATTAAACTTTCTGTATGTATGTACAGACAGGTGCCAGTGGGTCAAACCAGATATTGGGATCAAACCAGCAACCATCCATGTCTGAAGGCAGATCCATGTGTAAACGTGTTGGTCTCGTCCTTATTGGTCTCACCTGCTGGACATTTTGTCCCTTGGTGACGTACTCGTTGCCAACCTTGACTCTTGGGTAGCAGAGGTTCTTGAGCAGGTCAGCAGAGTTCAGGCCCATGAGGTACGCTGCTTTATCAGCCTCTGCATCGCAACGCAGGTGAGAATACGAAAGAAATTAAAGTCTGGTTATATTCCCTGAATTCTGAAGCCCTATTTCCATAACCTTTCCATGACCTAGAACACACAACAACAGGACTATACAAGATGAATGATACATGACCTAGAACACACAACAACAGGACCCACCCTGCGTGCCGTCCGGCTCGGCCTGCTCCTCTCGCTGCTTCTGCTTGAACCTCATGTTCCCATAATGCATCACTGCGCCGACCATCTTGTAGATACCTGCTCTCTCATCAGCAGTGAAACCCAGGATGTCAATGGCTTCCTGTCTCAAAAAGGCAGTACCACAATAAAGGCGTGTGAGAGGTGAATAAATACTAGTGAAGTGGTGCTTGTCTGGCGCCGGTACGCAGTGCGGGGCTCGAACCAGCAACCCCAGTTTTGGAAGGAAAATGCTCTAACAGCTTGGCAGAACCATGGGTTGTGTACGTACGTCGGTGGCCATCAGCTCGTCTGCGTCGTCGATGCTCTTCACGCTGATCTCCCCCTGGCTGATGAAGGAGAAGTCGTACGGGTTGGTGGTGATGAGGAGCAGATCTGAAACACCAAGCATATAAAGGACCCATCCATCTAGCTAACACACGTGTGTGTGTGTGTGTGTGTGTGTGTGTGTGTGATTCATTACCAATGAGTTCAGGTTTCTTATTGCAGGTCAGCTGATAAAAGATGTGGTAGCTACGTTCTGCTGCTAACTGAAACGTCACTCTCGATTTCTCCAACAAATCTACACCAAGACAGGGTCAAAAACAAAAGAGTATTAAATATAGAGTTGTATTTAACATGGAATATAATATATATGGTATATTAAGAAGGTGGAAAACGTCACACTTACATGTTTCAATATCAGCTGAAGACAGTTTGCCAGTTGTGCCAAAGTGTATTCGAATGAATTTGCCCTATTAAAAAATGTTTAACAAATAACTAATAATAATACTGATAATCTGTAATGTTCATTATTTGAATCATAGTATTTAGTATTACAATATACACTGCATCAAAAAGCTGCTTTGCTTTATTTTCGAATACTTCAACAATACTGGGACAAACAACTGGGACTCACAAAGCGAGAGGAGTTGTCGTTCCTCACGGTCTTGGCGTTACCAAAGGCCTCCAGCAGGGGGTTGGCCTGGATGATTTGATCCTCCAGGGTCCCCTGTTAAAAAGACATATGTTTCCTTTAAAAATAAACACAGAAGAAGAACAAGACTTACTGACCCTTGAGAAACAAGGCGATGAAACTAATTGGAGGCCACCTTCATTTTGCTGCTCGTCTCCTTCTTCTTGTCCCCAGAAACGGCAATTGTTGCAAAGTACTGGATGACACGCTTGGTGTTTACAGTCTTTCCCGCTCCGGATTCTCCACTAACAACAACAACAACAACAAAACAGATTTTTTTTTCATATGCTTACAATTATATTTTTGAACAAGCAACCTAGCAAATAATACTTACGTGATAAGAATAGACTGATTCTCACGATCTGGAGAGAGAAGGGACCACAAGAGAATAAATGTAACACACCAAAACCCTATTGACACCCACTCAGCCTCAAGTCTACCCACGTGCCTGTGAGCATGAACTGATAGGCATTGTCCGAGAGTGCGAAGATGTGCGGGGGGACCTCCATCCTCTTCTTCCCCCGGTACGCTCGGACCACCTCGGGGTTGTAGACCGGCAGCCATTTGTAAGGGTTTACCGTCACACAGAAGAGCCCAGAGTAGGTCTTCAGAGATGGAAAAAAGAAGACAGAGTAGGTCTACAGAGTTGGAGAGAAGACAGTAGGTCTACAGAGATGGAGAGACGGCAACAGGTCAGGCCTACAGAGATGGAGAGGAGATCATTTTTCATTTGTTTTTAATTGGTTATTAAAGTTAAAGTGTAGTTTGGTTACTCTTTAATCAGTGTGATACGGGTAAAAAGAAGACAATATTTACATAATACTACATTGCAAGAAGCAATGTAGTAACTTTGTTACTGTGTTCAAACTTTCCCAATCCCAACCAATTTCACACTCAAAATGATTTCCAAACCATATGGACGGACATTCTACTGTCTGCTGCTTACGTAGATCATCCAGGCAGCGTAGCGCTCCTTGAGGTTGTACAGCACGGCGGGCTCGTGGAGGTGGGTCATCATCACCATGTCCTCGATCTTATCAAACTTAGGAGGGTTCATGGGGAATACCTGGTCCTCCCTCACCACCACCGTCTGAGGAGACAACAGAACAAAAGACAAACAACACCAGGAAAGAGAAGCCAATGAGTGGCGCTGTAGACCCTGTAGACCCTTGAAGATGCAGAGGATGAAGTTCATCTGCTCTTTTATCAAAGGGTTTACAGGACAAATAAAAACACACAATCAATACTGAAGCGACGACAACAACTCTAGTTGCTGCAAAAGTGCTGAAATATGTGCAGAGGAGCTATATG